>ML823152.1:70405-81733 GCA_009831015.1 Picea engelmannii
TTCAACAAAACTTTGAAGTTTGGTAAGCCTTGTAAGTCTTTAATGAAGCCCTACATTGGACTGTCATGGTGGAAGGCTAACCATTGCTCATAATGATCTGGAGTTGAAAGACTGAAGCTATCCTCCAATTTCTCATTAGTTGTCATTAAGTCATCTGATGGTTGAGAAATTGGAGCTGGAACTAGAACTAGAACTGGAACTGGAATTATCAAGGAATCCGCTTCACTGTTTATTTCAAGATCATTACAATTGTCGAAAATTTTCTCTGAAGAGATGGATTCCTTGGGAGGTGGGAGGGGATTTGAATTATCTGGATACTCAATCATTTCCAACTCAAGATCCTTTGTTTCCTCATGACCAGTTAATGACTCATCTATAGGCTCTTCCGGAATCTCTAAGTGAAACTCCTTTTCTTGTTCATTGTGAAGCTCTGGTTTTATAGGGTCTGAATACTTGATACAAGCTTCTGTCTTTGCAAGGCGAGCTTCCATGTCTTTTAACTGCATTGCATGAGCAAATCTCATGGCCTGGATGACATCTGTAAATTTCTCATCAAAATCAGGTGAAACATCTGAACTGACTATCTTTATAACTGGAGGTTCCTTCTCCTTCCATCTTTCCATGAAAGCATTAGTCAACTCTTCGTAACTTCTAATCTGTTTATCCTTAAGTTTTGTAAACCAATCAAGATCATCATCATCAAAAGACAAGATAAACAATTTCATTCCCACATCTTCATATAAGGCATTGCAACACCATTTATTGAAGCAATGTGTAACTCTCTGAACATGATGTCTAGCATCAATAACATTATTACTTTGAAAATAAGGAAATTTTCAATTGCTTTTTCTTGAATCAAATGTGGATAACCACTTATTGTAGAAAAATCAATAGGTTTATAAAGATCATCCATTTCTAAATTAGACTTTATTAAAAAAAGAAAGGTCTAATAGAGATGGACTGGGACCCAAAAATTATTAAGGATCCTACGAGAAGAAAGCTTGCCTAATTTCCTCCAAAAACACCTTCGGGTTTAAGGATGAAGCTCAGCAAACTGTGAGTTCCTCCTTGTAGAATACTTGTCAAATTATTTTGAAGTGGAGTTGCCAGATGATCAAGTTTATTATAAACAAACAAGAAGCATCAAACAAAGCAAATAGCAAAAAGGAAAACAAAAGTCGTATTCCGAGAATAGAAAGGTTTATCCCCGACAACGACGCCAAAAATGTTGCCGTCCTTATACACACCTGGGGTAATGTGGAAGAAACCTTCAATCCACTTGGTGTGTCCTTGGGGGCAAGTCTCGAGTCAAGGTGTTGTCACCTAATCCTCAACTCCTCCGTCTAGGCCAACTCCTAGCGAAGCCAAGGGGGTAGTCCCTATAAAAATAAATCCAAGGCTTTTCTAAACTAAGAAAGTAAAAACACTTAATCTAGGAGTTTATTGCTTGAAATAAAATTAGATCATTTAACACTTAACATTTATCATCATCATAAAAAATACTTTGCTCATAAGACATTCATAAATCAGAGGATATATCTGCAAGACTTAAGAGCATAAAATAAAGTTAGACAAGATGAATAAGTGTAACTGCTCACATAAGATAAATTGATAGTGCTTTTTAACCAGTGCCTTAAAATGAGTCGTGGGCAGTGTAGATTGAAGATTTTATTAAGGTAAATTTTGTATTTAGTTAGTGAAGAGTGTTTGGCCCCTTAGGAAGTTCGTTCTTTGCTTGGACTTGCTGAGAGTTTACCGAAACCCAATGGTCTCACCGGTAAACTCACCAAAAGTGCTCGATGTACAACACGGTAAACCGTCTTACTCCGCAGGTCATTTTTAGGCCTTTTCCTCCCAATTAACTCACAACTTAAGAGATTGTCCTATTAACTAGCAAGGTTCAATTACTTGATAAAAGCTTAAAATGGATAGATCACACACCCTGCTTTGTAAATAAAGCACTTGCACAAACACTTGAAAGTGTAAATAAATGAAATTGCAACAATTAAATGTATGTACCTTGCTTTGTAGTTGAGAAAAGATTAACAAGATACTGTTTTGAAATTTAAACACTGTTGCAAGATTGATTAAAAGAGGGAAGTAATTGAAGTAAAGCTAGCTAAGCATGCATGATAGATTAAGACTTGGTTAACATGCATAAAGATTAGAGTGTTGTAGTGTGTCCGATTTTCTTTGAGTTGTGTATGTGATTACCAGATTTTAAGCATGCATCAATCCAAAAATGAAGCAAAACCCACAACAAGAATCCCCCTAACGGGGATGAAGAAACTGGGCGCAAAGGGCTCGCTTTTATTGCACTATTACAACAGAGAACTAGTGTTCTCTTTAGGCCTTGACTCTTTAAAAATAAAGGGATCCTTATAATTGGATCGTTTAGAAGAAAACAAGAAAAAGATAGAAAAAAGAAGAACTTTGCTGGACGAAGTTGAAACCCCCCAGGGTGCCCATAAAGCCTTGACTCTGTCCAAAATTGACAGAATCTCCTCTTGAACCTGTATTTGCTGCAAGAAAACAGCAAGTAAACAAAGTTAGAAGATGATAAGAAAAAGGTTTTAAACTATCAAAATTTTTGGAAAATTTTCGAAGGCAAAAATGCAATTTTTTAGGGCCTTTTGGGCAATTTGCATGGATCTAACCTAGGCTCTTTTGAATGCTTCTGTTTGCTTTTTTAGAACAACAAACATAAGACAACCAATTAGCTTGATCAGAAAATTAAAACCAAGCAAAAATTTTGATCTAAACTCTAGGTGAAAAGATAAAAAAATTTGCTTAAACTTGCCTAGATCTATCCTTTGAAATTTGACAAATTTTAGCTTAGATCTAGAAACAATGCATGGAAACTTTAGATGTTTAAAAATGAAATATAGACTTGTTCTAAGTTGCATGCAATCAAAGAAAAGAATGGGGAAAAGAAGTTTATTAGTTTTTCTGGAGCTTCCGTCTGAGCCCTGGAACTTTTGGGCTATGGGGTTCTCTTGGTATGAAGAAGATGGAGCTTGATCTTAGAATCTTTTGGACGAAGACGATGGAAACCACCACTAGTCGATCCTCCAAACTTGAGGAACTTGTAACTACACACTCCAATCCTGCAACAAATTGTTAAAGATCTTCCCTACACAACACAACTCACATACGCATGTTAATTTAACCAAAAATAAAGCATGCAGTATAAAAGTCTATGAAGTAAAGAAGCAGTAAGATAAATCAATCTAGATTACTCTTACCCTATTATATGATAGCATACCTACAAGGCTTCAACAATTAACCACAAAACTGAAATGTAAAAAATACATGTTACCTTATGAGAATATTTGCATTTAGGTCAAAGCATCCACACATTTGAGTCCACACCAAAATAACTCCAAAGTCTTTCTTATTCCAAATGATTACAAAAATATTACAATAGCTTGCTTGCCCAAGACTGAACTCCTTAATGAGGGAGGTCGACCCTGTTTAAATAGCAAATGGGGTGACAATTCCTAAGTGAGCATCCGCTAGGGTTAGGTTTAGGGTTTAGGTAATGCGTGGGTGATGAGGAAGTTGCACACTAGTCAAAGGGTAGATGTGCTAGGGATGAGTGGAGTTTAGGTGGAGTGGTGTAAGGTAAACGTGAGTGATGTGGAGTGAAGGTGAGTGATGGGAGGTGAGAGTGGGAGTGAAGGTTTAGTTACGGAATGCGTGGGCCCTTTAGGAGATGTGCCATGCTCTAAGAATGTGCCACCTAGGAGAAGCGGTCGAGTTCACACATTGGGATCTCCTCCTAACTCCATGTCACCTCAGTCAAGTGGACCCTACCTTAGTTAAACTCGCCCAGGGCCTCCAGTCAACTGGTGACATGAAAAAACATGTCTCAATCATGTTTCCCAGTTCTCCAAAAATTTAGGAGATTAATTTAATTACCCCTTTTCCGTATTTTTCGAGTAATTTTGATTTTTTAGTGATGATAATCATTTTTTTGCCTCAAAAGATGGGAAATAGAGGTTTACATGGTGTTCTGGACTGGAAAACGACTGTAAATATGGCATTTGACAATGTTTGATACCATATTTTTTACATTTATTGACTTAGAATTAATAAATTCCATTTTTGCGGGAATTTAATTAATTCACTGAAAACTTAAAAAAAACCTATCAAACCTAGCCGCAATTTCCAAATGACTCAATCAATATGTCCTAGTATGAGTTTATATACATTTAGACACTAGACATTGGATTTTCCATGCCAAAACCTGCTTGTCAACACATACTCCGGCGCTGGAGCAAGTCTTTTGAGTGAAAAAACTTAGAAATTATTTGATCGCTCACTAAGGCAAGTAGAAAAAATAATTAACAAGTAGAAAAAAAACACTTCAAAGTATGTGCTCACTCCTGATCTTGGGTGGCCAATAGCCTTTTACAATATCTCATACTTAGGACATTTATTACAATGGTGGAAATGCGGAAAAAATGGGTCTTTTATAAGATCGACTTAACTCTGAACTCTGAACTCTGCAAATATGAGCAATGATTGCTCATTCTCTGGCGGCTCTTCAGAAAATTCAGCTTGTGCAAACTGGTGGCTAACAAGCTCCATGGAGGTTCGAACTAATCATCTCCCCATGTGTACTTGTCCAACCTGGTACCTGTCCGTCGGGTATGATCCTGCACATCAAGAGATACGCCCTCCATGGGTTCATATGTCACATAGATCATAGCAATGTCAATCACATCCAATCATCAATTTTATTAAGCATGTGCATAGAACCCCTTTTACTCAGTCAAGTGCTCAAAGACATTATACAAATCTGCAAGGCAAGTTTGGAGGAAGTGACAGGGCGTCCTATTGGGATAGTGTCCACTGGAAAAGGGATGTTTCCGGAAGAGATCAAATCCAAGCCATTTTAATGGGTGAGGTGGATAAGGGATGTCCCGACAAAGGGTGCAGTGATAGCAGGGAAATGCAAGGCTTACCTGTGGGTGCCTTTGTAGAAGGCGAGCTGCACCTGTCCTGGATGCAAATGTTTCCAAGCCCATTCATGCCTTTTACTTATTTCTTTATTGCTTTTTCTTTCAAGAAGCTAATCAAGGGACACTGCCCTGGCGTGGTGACCAGTGGTGGCAATGTTACCCACAAGCACTTTCAGGGAAATGAGAAGGTTGGCTCGTGATGAGACCCCCTTTCTTTTGGCTGAGCCACTACCTTGGCGTGGTAACTAGCTGCTAGTAGTGTCATATCGCTAGATGCCCATGGACCTAATAGGCTGGCTCGTGATGAGAGCCCCTATCCTCTGACTAGGTCTTGTTTTATTATTTTTTATGGGTCCCTCTGTTTCTTGCTGAGAAGCCTTTTATTGCTTTCTTGGGGATCCCTGGGCGAAGCATCTCGAGGTTTTATTTTTAGGCTTTTATCTTTTGCCAGCTGCTTTTACCTTCTAGGCCTTTAGCCCCTTCTTCCCACAAGGCAAGGTGCAATCGTTAAATGATTGGCCAACCCAATGCCCAGACCAATGTAATGGGATGGTTGAGCGGGAAGTAAGATGGAAAGTGGTAAGTATGACAGGAGCGGACAAAGACTTTTCATAAATCCCCCAGTGGGAACTGAAAACCCATGGGTACAAGCTTGCTAGGGCATCCTATCATTCCCCAGACATGGTCAAGTGGATAAGTATAAGATCCAAGCACCCGTTAGAAACAAAAAGAACTAAATGGACATATTCAACGGTTTTGAGGATTAGAGTGACACATACCATGATACCCGAACACATTACCTCATGGAGTAAGATCCATCTCTGCTACAGGACCAAGCCGAGGTGATGGATGTTGTTGCTGCTGACAAAGTGGAGGCGTTGAAAGGAAGAAAAGATGGGCCCTCCAGGGCCATGCTCAAGTCGATCTGGCTCTCGGTACTCCATGTTTAGGACTTGTGGGCCTCGAGACATAATCTCCTTAATTATCCCTAAAATGGGGGATAACAGGCTCACCCAGAAATTAATTAAGTTAATTAAGACTCCCAGATGAGAAGACGGTCCAGGAAGAAGTGACAGTAAGATTATAAATAGGTGATGTCTTGGCTCATTTGGAGACACAACACACTCTCACTCACTGAGGTAAAAGCTGCGCAAGTTTGAGGAAGGAAGGGTGACGTAGTAGCCTAGTCTTGGGGCTATTTTGGTGGTGATCTCTCTCGCTTGTGCACTATCTCTCCTAGAGGGTGCGCTATCTCTGTATGGTGCTACTGCAGTTGTGGAGCTACTTCTAGGTGCTAGCCTTGTGCTAGGTTTTGATTCTTGTTTGTAAGCTCTAAGGAGCTAGTGAATGGTTGGACTTTGTGAAAGGAATTCATCTAAGAAAGGTTGTTGGGATTTTTTCCCCATTTGAGGTTTTCCCAGGATAAATATCTTGTGTACTTTGTCTACTATTTATTCTGCTGCTATGGTATAATTGTTAATAAAGTAAAGAACTCTACTGTTCTATAAGTAAAGGAAAATCTAATAGGTTATGGGCCCACTCCACGCTACCGCTGTGCAGTAACCCTGTCAAGATAGTTTTAGCACTATCCCAAAGGCGTTGGGACTACCCTTTACACAGAGCAGTGTGCCCTACCCTAGCATACCTCCTGCAACACTCAATTTGCAAATTGAAGGAATTTGAAAATTGCAGAAAATTCCCAAGCTAGGGTTTCCATTAGCATAATGTCTTCCAGCATGAGAGTAGACGAGAGATTGGATGGAGTAGACAACTTCAAATCCTGGAAGCATAGAATACAACTCATTCTAGAAGAGAATGAATTATTGGATCACGTCAAGAAGATGCTTTTAGAACCCGAAGACGAAGAAGCAAAGGCAATGTTCAAGAAGAATGAAGCCAAGGCCAGAGGGATCTTGACAGACTCAATCAAGGATCACCTGATACCCAATGTATCAGAACTAAAGACTGCAAAGGAGATGTTTGATGCCCTAACCAGACTCTACGAAAGCAAGATCACCAGTGGGAAGCTTACCCTACGACATCAATTCAGAAATGTGACTATGAACAAGTCAGAGACGATAGCCAACTTCTTTACAAGGATCTCACAAATCAAGGACTAGTTAGCTTCCATTGGAGATCCAGTAGAAGATGCTGAACTAGTAACCACTATGTTAAATGGTTTCCCTCCCTCTTGGGACCCATTTGTCCAAGGAATTTGTCCAAGAAGGAAGTTACCCAAGTTTAACAAGTTATGGCTAGATTGCTCTCAAGAGGAATCTAGATTGATGTCCAAGAAACAAAAGGTAGATGATGAGGAAAACCAAGCACTTGCATCACAAGTGAAGAAGAGAAAGGAAAGAGAAGAAGGCAGTCCAAGGAAGTCTAACAAGCCACGTCGTAAGAAGGATGTGTGAAAGGTTCAATGCTTCAATTGCAAGAAGATGGGACATTATGCCGCACAATGTCCTCACAAACATGAAAAAGAAAAGAAGAAGTACCATGCACATGCAGCTGATGCTGAAGAACACAAACCCAAGGATGAAGAATTTGTATTTGTTTCAGCACTCACCGGAACCATCACTCAAGGAAGCGATACTTGGCTCATAGATAGCGGTGCTTCCAAGCATATGATTGGATTCAAAAACTCTCTATCAAAATTAACAGAAAAAGACTCTTCACTTCAAGTGGTGCTTGGAGATGATTCCAAGCATGCAATCAAAAGCATTGGAGAAGCCTCCTTACAACTTGATTCAGGTAACCCTCTTTCAATTAAAGATATACTATTTGTACAAGGCTTAAAGAAGAATCTTGTATCTATTTCAGCTTTAGAAGATAAAGGCTTTAGGGTAGCTTTTGTGGATGGCCAAGTCTTTCTATGGACCAAGAATTCAAGCATAAATAAAGCCACCATGATTGGTGTCCGATAGGGAGGACTATATAAGTTGAAGGGACACCAAGAACAGGCCCTTGTGCACAATAGTGTTAGTTCTAGTGAACTATGGCACGAAAGGCTTGCGCACTTGAACTATAGAGCATTACCAGTTTTGAGCAAAATGGTTACAGGTCTACCAGAAATCCAAATAGACCATGACGGAGTATGCAAAGGTTGTGCACTTGGAAAGAATGTCAATGGAAGCTTTACAAGCAGTGATAGCAGATCCAATGGTATTTTGGACATCATACACTCCAATGTATGCGAACAGATGACAGTGCCATCACTTGGCAACTTTGTATACTATGTGTTGTTCATAGACGACTATTCCAGGAAGACATGGATCTACTTCTTGAAAGCAAAAGATGAATTCTTTAACAAGTTTCAAGAGTTCAAGGCTTTAGTTGAGAATCTCTCTGAGAGGAATATTAAAGTTTTGAGATCTGACAATGGAGGTGAGTACACCTCAAAAGAGTTTAAAGACTTTTGCCAAGAAACAAAGATTAAGAGGGAGCTTACAACTCCCTACAACCCTTAGCAGAATGGGGTTGCAGAAAGAAAGAATAGATCCATCATAGAAGCAACAAAAGCGATGATACATGACCAGGGCCTACACATGCACTTATGGACAGAAGCATCCAGTACGACTGTATACGTGCAGAACATAAGCCCTCATAAGATATTGGAGAACAAGACACCTGAAGAGGTGTTCACCGGAAAGAAGACAAAAGTCAGTCACTTGAGGATTTTTGGTTGTCCAGTGTTTATACATGTTCCCAAGGAAAAGAGAACGAAATTGGAACCTTCAGGAAAGAAGGGCACATTCGTTGGATACAGTGAGACTTCGAAGGCCTATAGAATTTACATTCTAGGGCAGAGACAGATCGAGATCAACCGGGATGTAACATTTGAAGAAGATGAAGCCTTCAGAAGATCAAGGGAATCTCACATGGATGAGGACCAAATAGGGCAAGAGGCTCCCAAATATGCAGTCATGGTAGACTCTACACCCGAAGAAACCATCCCAGAAGTCCATAATGATATGGTAGAGTCAGAAAGACCTGTAGATCTACCTGAAGAAGCTGTGGCTACCAGGAAGAGACCAACTTAGCTTCGGAACACCTTGCAGGAAGCTGAAGGACATGCAACTCCCAAAGGCTCCTTTAGAGAGAGCAAGAGACCACATAAGTTTTCCAGCTATGTGGCACTAATGAGCAACATCATTGATTCAAAACCTTCCACTTTTGAAGAAGCTGCTGAGAAGCCAGAATGGAAGGATGCCATGATGGAGGAGTATCAATCCATCATGAAGAATGATGTATGGGCGGTCGTTCTGAGACCAGAAGGGAAGTCAATTGTGACTTCCAAATGGATGTACAAGATCAAGTATGCTGCAGACAACAACATAGAGAAGTACAAGGCAAGGTTTGTGGCTAGAGGGTTCTCCCAGAAAGAGGGAGAAGGCTATGACGAAATTTTTTCTCCTGTAGCAAAATACACTTCCATTAGATCGATCATTGCGATTGCTTCCACAATGAGATGGAAATTACACCAGATGGACGTCAAGACTGCTTTCTTGAATGGTGTAATAGAGGAAGAAGTGTACATAGAACAACCACAAGGCTTCTTGATCCATGGGAAGGAGTCCCATGTGTGCAGACTGAAGAAGTCCTTGTATGGACTGAAGCAAGCACCCAGGGCTTGGTATGCCAGGATAGATGGATATTTGATGAGCCTGGGATTTACCAAGAGTGAGGCAGATCCTAACCTCTACTATAAGGTTGAGGATGGATGCCCATTGATCTTGGTTCTATATGTAGATGGTCTATTTCTAACAGGGGACGAGAAGCTCATTAATGGGTGTAAGAGGGAGCTCGCTTCAGAGTTCGAGATGAAGGATCTAGATCTGATGCATTAGTTTTTGGGATTGGAGGTATGGCAGGGATTAGATGAGATTTTCCTTAGCCAAGGAAAATATACTGTTGAGATCCTGAAGAAATTCGGGATGATGGACTGTAAGTCCATGACTGCACCTATGATGATAAATATGAAGCTCTTGAGTGACAAATCTTCAGATTTGGTGGATCCCACGATGTGTAGACAGTTGATTGGATCCTTGATGTACCTGGTTAACACTAGGCCAGACATATGCTTTGTAGTGAACACCTTGAGTCAACACATGGTTGAACCTAGACAGGTACATTGGATGGCAGCAAAGCATATGTTGAGGTACCTTCATGGTATGGTTGGATATGGATTGAGATATGTCTCAAGTGGAGATGTGAAGTTGTAGGGATATAAAGATTCTGACTGGGCAGGGAGTGCAGTGGATTGGAAGAGTACTTCCGGATGTTGTTTCAGTCTGGGATCGAGCATGATCTCATGGTTGAGCAGGAAGCAGACATCATTGACACTTAGTACATCAGAAGCAGAGTATATCGCAACAAGCGTGGCAAGCTGTGAAGCAGTGTGGATCTAGAAGTTGCTAGCCGAGATATTTGATCTAGAGTTGGAGCCAACTTTGATACATTTTGCGTGAAGCTTATCGAGAACCCTGTATTCCATGACAGGTCTAAGAGCATAGAGATCAAATATCATTACATCTGGGACATGGTGCAAAGAAGAGCTGTGGAGCTCCAATACATATCCACGGATGAGTAGATAACGAACATTCTCACCAGGCCCTTGTTAAGAGTGAAGTATGAGTACTTCAGGGACAAGCTTGGAGTGTTGTCGAATGTCCATCCTCATTGAGAGGGAGGTGTGTTGTTTCTTCTCATGCCGACTAACCCCTCTGGCCAAGGGTTCCCTGGATCAGTCACGTGAGGTGACTGGGGGGGTAATGTACTATTGGACCTGCTGAGAGAAGAAACATCACACACATACTCGTAAGACTATGGCGGAGGCTGTGTGACTCCGGACAGTAGCTGTGTGCTACTTCGGTGGATGTGTTCCATTGGCGAAGGCTGTGTGACTCTAGACAGTCGCTGTGTGCTACTTCGGTGGTTGTGTATCACTGGTGGAGACTGTGTGTCTCTGGACAATAGCTGTGTGCTACTACAATGGATGTGTTCCACTGGCGGTGACTGTGTGTCACTGAACAGTAGTTGTGTACTACTTGGCAGCAGTTGTGATCTATTGGATGACATTGTAGTAGTTGTGTGCTACTAACTGATTGTCATGGAGATTACCAGATCGCTTGGATATAGCTGTGTGTGCTACCGTTTGATCGCAAAGACTGTGCTTGATGATTCGAGCTACCGAAGGCATTGTAGCAGCCGTGTGTCTCCTATCAGATTGCAGAGTAGTTAGTGGACTACTAGATGAAGAAATCATGAAAGATACCTACCTAGCTAAGAGGGAGTGTTGATGTTTGGTAGCTACAAGAGGAACCTTTCCTCCAATGTAAACCTATCTTAGATGCGGGAA
>ML823153.1:0-12808 GCA_009831015.1 Picea engelmannii
CTCTATTCCAGGTAGGTGTTCTTCATTGGAGATTCACTTTATTATTGGTTGTTTAGCTGGACTATCTGTTTTGGTGGTGACCTATGAAGGGGGAACTTTACCTTTGTCCTTTTAACCTTTGCCTCTTCAAAACCCCAGGTCACCGGGGATGTCTCCCCTGGGCCTTACCTCCCTAAAGAGAAAGAACCTTCCCATCGAGGTGACATTGGGTGGGATAGGATCCTGTTACGCCAGTTTGGACCTCTATCTTATAGCCATTTGACCTAGCTACAAACTATTTCACCGGAGCGCTTTCCATACTTGGGCATTTCTTCGAATCTGTTTCACAGGTTGGCAAGTGGACAATATGTACAATTCTTGGTCACTCTTCACGATCACCACTACCTTCGTACTTATTTACAGATATTCAATTATTAGGGTTTAATGATAGTAATTCATCCTACAGGAACCGTTAAGATTGTCATTAGTGTCCGGAAGGATGAAGAAGATTTTTCATTACTACGAATTAAACCAAGATTTGCGGAGAAGAGTGTTATCCTTTCCAAGTATTCATTTCAAACATGATGCAACCTGTTTCATGCACTGATCAATTGGTGCCTTTAATAAATCTCTAATTCTTAATCGCTCTTCGCTGTCACCGCCACCTTCGAAACTTTTTTCTAAATATGCAATTAGTGAGCTTTAATGGTACCCATTACGCACAAACCCTAGAAATTGTCATTGATCAGTGAAAGGCTCGAGGAGATATTCCATTGATACACATTAAACCATGATTTGCAGAGGGTTATATTATCCCTCCCCAATTTTCATTTCAAACATTGTTTGGAGAAAACAAAAATTCTTGTAAACTTGTGGCAGCAGTTATGTCCAGATACAGTAAACACATTCGGGCATGATGGCCAGAGCTTCCACTATTCCAGATCATATTCTCACTACTCATCTCCCTCTGCCCAAGAGAAAAAAAGGAGATGGTCCCTTGGTACACTGAGAGATATATTTCAAGACAAAGAATTCCAAGGCAACCTTGCCTACTCAAAGAACATGCCTAATTGCATTGATGGCTGGCACAGAGGTTGATGTCATGGATTCCAAGCCAAAAGAAGATGATGTGATGGGTGATGATACAACAATGGATGATGGAAATGCAGAGACTGTTCCCACTCCTGTGCCCAAATTGAAATCAACCATAATAGGTGGAACTTACCGGCTCAGTGATGGCAGTCCTGACAACACCAAAAGAAGGAGTTTTAGAAAAGAAACCGAAGCTGAATGCAATAGCCGCTTTGCAGCTCGAAAGTAGAAATTCCAGAGGTCCAAATTAGTCCATTATGGGTGGAGGACTTTCACTATAAGGAAATGATATGTTGATGCTCCTAGAGATATATTTCAAGCAAAAAAAATATTCAATTGTGGGACTACTATCTTGTTCTCTGGATATACAATTAACATATTCAGGAATGAGGACCAGAACTCCCACTGGTGCAAGGCATATTTCTACTAGTCATCTCCTTCCACCCAGAATGGACTAATTTGGGCCTCTGCAATTGCACGTGCAACCTGTGTCCCTGAAGTTTTTCGAATGTGGAGAGGAGGTTTCTTGGTGTGTCCTAACTTTCAGTTAAGGAATATTCCATTTTTCGTGCAAAGTTTTTCGTCTTCTTCCTCACGGGAAGCTTCTGAGAACTATCAATTTTACCACAGGATGATCCATCAAGTAGAAAACTGCAAGTATTTCCTAAAAAAAAGGCATGGTAATCTGTTTTGTATGCATGTTGAAGAGCATTTTGATGGCTCCTGCATACTGTGGATCCCGTGCCTTTTTTGTGGCAGATACGTTCAATTTTTTGGCCCAAAGAACTGGGTCCAATTTCTAAGGATAAATGTACACTACTCGGTGTTTTTTTGTTTTAAATGGATTTTCTATTAAAAAAAAATTCCTTGGAGTCTTTGTTGCTGCTTCTTTTATGGATTTAATGCCTCTTCTCATTGGCATGGTTCGGTAGTCTCGTACTTCTGCGATATTGTATTTTCTTAGGTAATTTGTTCTAAGATGGAGCATCTAACAATTATATGACAATGTACTGTGTCAATCCACCAGTCTTTTATGCAAACAAAAAAATGGATTACATAGTTTCAACCCAACGTTCACTTCTATTTGCAATGCAGATAGAACATATCAATACCAAATTACAATGTTGTAGCAAAATCGTCCTTCTTGTTTCTAGACATGCAATTATTAAGCTTTAATACTAACAACCCATAATGCAAGAAGTTTAATACTTAAGTTAATATGTTACAGTCATGGAAGAATGTGTCAAGACCACACTTACACCCATATTTAAAATCCTTTAATAATTTTATGTAATTAAATTGTACAATGTTTGGAGGACACAAAACAATATAAGTGCAATGTTGAGCCAGCCAGCCCGCAAGTCCACCTATCAATTTGTATATTGCGGAACTTTGGGTGCTATTTGTAGGACAGAGAGCAATAAAGGCCCATTTTTTATCCCGCTAGCCTAAGAACCCGTGATCCAAAAAGTGGCCAAGTATGGAGTGCAAGATCCGTACATGCTCTATAAAATCTCATGTCCATACTTTATAAAGGTACATATTTAGTATGTATTACTCATTTTTCAAAACATTTCTAGGTGCGGAAGTTGGTGGATTCACGTCTTTAGATTTCACTTACTTTTATATCACCAGCCTGACCGACCGCCTCCCCGTTTGATATTGTACAAACTTTTTTGTCTAATTAAATTGTACAGTATCAATATTTAATATTAATAATTTAGTATTGAAAATAGTGTTTTTAGATAATGTTAGATAGTTGATAGGGATCACCATCCATAAACAATCACAATCATGAGCCCACCAACACTAGAGTCCGTTTGTCAATTTGTATATCGTGGAAATCCAAGTGTTGTTTGGAGGACACAGAACAATATAAGTGAAATGTTGAGCCAACCAACCTGCAAGTCCGCTTGTCAATTTGTATATCACGAAACTCTGGGTGCTATTTGTAGGACATAGAGCAATAGAGGCCCATTTTTGAGCCCACCAGCCCGAGAACCCATGATCCAAAAAGTGGCCAAGTATGGAATGCAGGATCCGTACATTCTCTATAAAATCTCATGTCCATACTTTATAAAGGTACATATTTAGTATGCATTACTTGTTTTTTGGAAAATTTCTAGGTGCGAAAGTTGGCAGATTCATGTCTTCAGATTTCATTTACTTTTATATCACCAGTTTGACCGGCCGCTTCCCCATTTCATATTGTACAAACATTTTTGTCTAATTAAATTGTACAATATCAATATTTAGTATTAATAATTTAGTATTTAAAATAATGTTTTTAGATAATGTTAGATAGTTGATAGGGATCACCATCCGTAAACAATTTCAATCCTGAGCCTGCCAGCCCTAGAGTCCGTTTGTCAATTTGTATATCGCCAAAATCTGAGTGCTGTTTGAGGAAACAGAACAATAGAAGTGCAATGTTGAGCCAACCAACCCACAAGTCTGCTTGTCAATTTGTATATCGCAGAATTCTGGGTGCTATTTGTAAGGCATGGAACAATAGAGGCCCAATTTTGAGCCCGCCAACCCGAGAACCTGCGATCCAAAAAGTGTACATGCTCTATAAAATCTCATGTCCATACTTTATAGAAGTACATATTTAGTATGTATTACTGGTTTTTCGGAAAATTTCTAGGTGCAGAAGTTGCCGGATTCACGTCTTCATATTTCACTTACTTTTATATCACCATCCTGATCGATCGCTTCCCTGTTTCATATTGTACAAAATTCTAGGATCACGGTTTTTCGAATAGGCGAGTTACCGGATAGGCAGGTTCAATATTGCGTTTCCATTGTTCCACCGCCTACAAACAACACCCGAACTTCGACCGACCGCCTCCCCATTCCATACCTAGCCACATTTACGATTACAGATTCTCGGGGAGGCGGGCTCTAGGGTGCACTTCCATTGTTTTGTCACTTATAAATAACACTCACACTTCCACGATATACAAATTTACAACTGGACTGTCATATCATACCCTCTTCCCCATTACATAGTTTTCACTCAAAAGTTTTGAGAACTACAATTTAACCATCGAGTCCTCACGTCTCCTATGCAATTATTGTCACCCCATTTTTGAAGCCCGTCGGTCTGCTTTCCATACTTCGCCATTTGTTCGAATCTATTTCGTTGATCATCAGGTTGGCGGGTTCATGAAATATCCAATTCCTAATCACTGTCTCCTATGCTCGCCACCTCCGCACTTCTTTCCAACCAAGTCCGACTGATCGTTTCCCTATTCCATACTTGGCCACTTTTTTCATTGCCAGTTCCTGGACAAGTGGACTAAATTTTTCCCTTCCATTGTTTCACAACATGCAAACAACACCCACAATTCTGCAAATATACAAACCAACTGTTGGGTCACCCCACCATACAGTCTTCCCTTTTATGCATTTTGCAGTAAAAAATTCCGATACATACAATTTGAACGTCGGCCTTCACCTCAAATAGAAATCCCCTTTAACCCTATTTTGAAACCCTTCCGACCACTTTTCATGCTTTGCCATTCCTTTCTTGCACTCTTCCCTTTAACGCATTTTGCAGTTAAAATTTTCGAGACATACAATCTGACCGCTCGCCCTCACCTCTACTGTGAATTCCTTGTATTTTGAAAACTGTGCGATCACTTTTCATATTTGGCCATTCCTTATTTGCACTTGTTTATAATAAAAGAGTCTTATTTATAATAAAAAAACTAAATTTAGTCGTTAGGTCCTGCCCTTCGGAAAACAACCAATATTTGCGGATATCTCCCATCAATACGCATTAAACCAAGATTTCCAGAAAGTTATATTATCCTTTATGAGTGTTGATTTCAAGCACCATGGAATGTCACTCACAGGACCTTGGGTTGGCCTGTTCACGAAATCTTGAAACCCTAATTCCGAAAATGAGCTCGACCGATCGTTTCCCTATTCCATACTTAGCCACTTTCCCACAATTCCACAAATATACAAACCGTCCATTGAACTGCACCATCATGCCCTCTTCCATTTTACGCCTTTTGCTGTCAAACATTTCAACTCATGCAATTTCACCATTGGACACTCACCTCTCCTTATTATCTCCTGTAAACCTATTTTGAAGCTCGTCTGACTGCTTTTCA
Organism: Picea engelmannii; assembly: GCA_009831015.1. Taxonomy (NCBI): domain Eukaryota; kingdom Viridiplantae; phylum Streptophyta; class Pinopsida; order Pinales; family Pinaceae; genus Picea; species Picea engelmannii. Next base: position 5,196 of record ML823153.1, read on the forward strand.
TACTTGGCCATTCCTTGCTTGCTCTTCCCCGTCTCCATCACCTTCGCACCCGTTTATAATAAAAAACTATATATATAATTTTTTTTTTTCTAAATATGCAACTAGTAATATTTAATGCTAACAACTCATCATGCAGGAACTAGGTAAATTGTCATTGATGGGCGAAAGGCTCGAGAAGATCTGCCATTAATACAGATTAAACCAATATTTGCGGAGGGTTTTGTTATCCATTCCGAGTGTTAATTTCAAATATCATGGAATTTCATTCACACATCGTCGGCTTGGTTCGTTCATGAAACCTCCAATCCTTAAATGTTCTTCACCGTAACCGCCACTTTCACACTTCTAAGTATGCAATAATTAAGCTTTACTTCTAACAACTCATCACACAACACACATAGAGATTGTCATTAATGAGCGAAGATCTCGAGGAGATTTTCCATTCGCACGAATTGAACCAACATTTTCGGGGGGTTATATTATCCCCTCCATTTGTTCATTTCAAGCAGTGTCTGGAGAACACAAACATTTTCATAAACTAATGGCACCAGCTTGACAACAGTTCTGTGAAGATACAGTGAACATCTCCAGGCCTGAGGACCAGAAATACCACAATAACAAAGCATCGCTCCAACGACTTGCCACAGTAACAAAGAAAACCAAAGTTCTTCAAACGGAGGAGGTTCATCCTAAAATTGATAGTTCTCACAAGCTTCCCGTGCAGAAGAAGAGAAAAATAATTGTAGGGGAGGCAAAAGAGCCCGAAATTGAGAGTGAGAACATGGAACTTGACACTGATCTGGATAGCATATTCTGCAACCTTGATCATCCAGGAGATGCGATTCACCATAGCTACCCAATGGACATAGTTGATATCGAAATTTTTGATGAAGATGAATCCTTCGTATTCCAGAGTGTTGTTTTTGAAAGCGAATTTAAAAAATTAATTATTGAAAAGAGAGATGTAAAAAATAAGAAAGGAAAGTATCATTTAGAAGTTGACCTTGCCAACATGTTGTCGTCCCAAATCACTGGACTTCACAGAGCAACCATAGATGCTCTTGATGATTCCATTGGAGTCATTAAGGCCGAGAATTCCAGACTAAAGGACCGGATTAAGGAATCAGAGGAAGCTTTGATTCCTATGCCATTGCTTGCCAGTCCTTTAGCAATAGCCAAGCCTGCCACCCTTGCAGCAAAGTTAAAGGAATCCTCCAGCTTCCTCGCATCGTGTAGAGGATATGTGGAGAAAAATATCAAGAAAACAATGGAACTCATTGCCGAGGCCTGGGAAACATCACAAACTATGGATTCCATGGGAAGGAGGGCACATAACTTGCTCGAACTTTTGCAGACGGATTTAAAAAATGAAGAAAATTTCTATTTGGACATGGTCATACCTTTTTCCTTTCATGTAAACAACATGGAAGACACAACAAGAACACAACATGATCTCCCCTCCAAAATCCAGATCACTCAATTAGAAACATGCTGGAAATATAAGGTGAAGAACCTGTATCTCATTGTCCAATCATGTGAGGAAGCAATATCAAAGAAAGAAACATTATTCACAAAGCTGAACAAAATAGACTTATCCGGAAGGACCAACGAGTTCCAGGATCCCAACTTAATCGTCAACTCGTTGGCGTTAACCAAGCAAGCTTTCGATAAACAAGTTGATAATTTTAAGGTGTTGTCTTTAGAATTTTTTTACAAGATTCTTGAATATGGTGAAGTTCACATGGACAACTGACTTGTCGGCTATTCGGTACAGAATCGATACATTGATCAGGCTCTATGTATTCTTTCTATTGATCTAAACGAATTAGAAAATTAACTTTTCAGCATAGAAATCCGGAATGACATCAACGTCGCCCCCTTGAGAAGCTACATTGAATAATTTGTCGAAACAAACTTGAAGTGGGTCGCCGATGAAAGGCAACAGAAAAAGGAATCATCAAGCAAATAGAAAAAATACTTATATGTACCATCACTATAAGTCTATACTGATGACATCCTCTTTTGTTTATCAATCCAGTTATTCCACCTTTTTTGAATATAAATCTGTAGCCAAAGACTGATACCTTCCCATTTCTTCTTTTTAGGTATTACACTCTATCGTCGCCCACTTCTTCTTTCCACAATCTTATTTCTTGTACATATTTCTCTTATGATCCGCGAGAGCCCCAATCCTAGTCTATATGACAAACACATTTAAATTTCCAGGAATATGTAACAAACTATTATTTTTTGATATATGTAACAAACTATTATTATTTGTCTCCTTTTATATTTATGTCCTCTTAAATTTTTATCTTCAACTATGTTGAATGTCAAGACATTGTGTCTATTTTATTTGAATTGTCTTTTTCTCATGCATATCTTTTTCTACTGGGTCCACGGAAGCCCCAATGACAGTCTATATGACAAACACATTTAAATTTCCAGGAATATGTAACACACTTTTATTTTTTGATATATTCCAAATAACACTATTTTTTAATCTCCTTTTATATTTATGTGCTCCTAAATTTTTATCTTCAACTATGCTGAATGTAAAAAAAACATTGAACAGATAAAACATGCAAAGTAGATTCGAACATAGCAAGATGGATTATATAGTTTCACAAAATAAATCGGACTCTCGAGGGCACATGTCATTTCTTGCATGGTTACCACCTGTCCTTCATGCTACTTGCCACATCTGCGCTGCAATTTCCATCTTCCCCCACTACTTTTCCCCCATCCATCTGCATTTCTCCCCAATTCAACCCAGCAGGGACTACACTACCATGCAACACTTGTTTCCCTACAATCGATTCTAACCCATCTTCCTCTAAAAGGAGGTTGAAAAAATGATTTTGATAAATGGTTAAAAAGTTTGGACATCTAAGACAACATAATCTTCTTTCATAATGAAAACCTAAAATTCAAAATTTAAAATAAAGTGTCTAATTTCCTATGAAGTGATGCAAATTTCAAAAACAAAAGAAAACTATTTTATTATGAAGACACCATCAATCCCAAGATTCACCATCCTTACTACCCTATTAATGTTACAAGCCTCATGAAAAAATGATGATTTCTAAACTAAGAAGTCACATTCATTGTGCAATGAAATTGGTAGATGGATTCTTTATGATTTATGCAACTTAGAGGGGATTGAAGAGGAAGCTCATTTCCTTTTAAGATTCCCTTTATACAATGACTTGTATGTGCTTATAATGATATTTGTAATTACAACTTGATTCATGAAATCCTAAATCTAGACAACCAAATTAATATGAGAGATTTTATTGTGAATTTAAACTCACATCAAAACAACTATTTAAATAAATAATTTTAGGATTTTAATTTCTTAGTTTTTTTCTAGGGTCCTGCAAGTTGGTCTAAAAAATATTAAAGACATCATTGCCATCATCATTATAGATCCATCTCAACCTTAGAATTGTTAAGCACCCAAAGTTTACTTCAATATTTTTTTTATCCTTAATGTTAAATAAATATTGGATTGAAGATTATCTATGCTAGTCTAAAATTTACCACTACCTTAATGAATGATGTGAAAACAATAACCCAATCAAATTGATTATTGATTCATACTATAAAATTGACAAAAATAGAACTCAATAAGTGTTTATTTTATTAAACTCTAGAAACGATACAAAATGGGGATATGTTACTATCAAAATCCATAACACTACTTTTTTTTGGTAAATAAAAACATAGAGAATTCTTTTTTAAAAATAATGGCTATGTTATATTACTAAAGAAAACATGGTGACCATACCTACACATACAAAAGTTTATGCTTACCATAAGAGATTTTCCTTTTACATTGATGAATATAATTGATTTTGACAAATTGACTACACAATAACACATAAAAACAATGCATTTAAAATAATGGCTTCCCCTTTCGAGCTTTGGCCATGTATTCACTAGTAGCTTTGGGGTCATTTTGGATTTTTTTATTGATTACATGAATCCATTCCTCTAGGTTTTTCTGGAATGGAGTGTCCAATGCTTGAGTTGGAACAACATTTGCTTTGCCTCCCATGGGGTGACCTCATTGGGTTCCATAGATCTTAATTCCAGTACTATAAATTCCTCATATCCCAAATTTACTTGTTTTATTAGGGGATGCAGATATCCATTATTTCCTCTTTCTCATCATCGCAACATCATTTCTAGGCTTGCTTATTTTTTGCAGTGTCTTTATTGAAGGATATTAACTATTGCTATTTCACCACCCATTTAGTTTGGTAGTGTTGGTTTTGGGTTGCCATTTTCATCTGATGGGATCAAGGCTTCCTTCAATGGCATAGAGGTGTTCTTCACATAGGTGTCCTTCTCACCAACCTTCTCTTCTTTCTCTACCAAGGATTCATTTTGTGGATATTTTTTTCTTATTAGGTGATGTTGTTCCTTTGCACCTTTCTACAAGGTAGGGTTTTTTCTTCCTCTTATCAAACAAGGTAGTAGGTACCATCCACTCTATTTAATTTAGAGAAATTTGTTTTACATGCCCTATTTTGTAGTAGATTTTACAACAAAAATATATCTATTCATAGTATAGGAGCTGGTTCTAGACATAGTCTTTTGAGACTAACCATATTCCCTATAAGATACCAATAGAGAAATCCATATCCACTCAGATTTGGGCATATGTAGTGTTATTCCTCTTTTCAGTTTCTATGCTTCAAAAAAGTAATTTTCTAATGGCCTTTATTATTTCCCTTAAAGATTCATATGATCAACATTGAAGGGGAATAATATGGAGTCTTACTCATACCAGAACAGTTGAATGAGCATCTAAGAATGGATCAAACATGGAGAACCATGGCTTAATAGACATGCCATCATGTCTCTAGAACCAAGGCCTTGAGTTGAGGATAATATCCCCATTTTAATTTGAGTCAAACTCTACAATGAAGAAACATTTGGTGTAGTGTATTATTCCTCTTAGATCAAGGGTTTCTAAGTGATGGAGATCCATTGTTGATGATCCACTAGACTTGGTAATAGATTGGTTGATCAAACCACGACTAAGGTAAAATTTAGTTTTTTCAAGGGATTTCGAGTTTATTGGAATGGAGGGGGTGCCCACAACTTAATCCATCAACATTTTACTTTGAGAGGTAAGATTTGAGACTAGAGATAAGCCTACCAAATCGACTAAGGTAAGGGCCTTTATAAAATAGTTTTGATGGTTTATTGCATCTAATCTAACATGAGAGAGGGTTGTCACATGAGCCTTCATAGACCATGCTACCACTGAAAAGGAAGGAAGAGAAGGGCCCAATAATGGTCCTTCTTTGGCCATGATCAAAGTTACTAGGTAGCAAGGAAACTAGGGAGAAACCATAGTTGCACCATCGAGTGTTGATCTTCCCTTCTTGCTTCATCTTTTATGACCTTAAATTGTGGTCATAATGGTTAGTGTCCAGTATTAAGAATAACAAGAAGGTTTATTTCATTTACTTATGTGTACATGGGGAGTGCAATGCAAGCCTTAAATTTTTAACCATTAACTTAAATACCCCCACAACAACCTCAGGGGTTGAATGCTCAACTCACAAGAATTAAACTTTGGTCATTGGTGAAAAAATCATCATTCCTCACCAGTGGATCCAACCCCTTTGGATGACAATTACATGTTATCATAAACAAAATGTACAATAGAATAGTAATGTTTGGATCAATGACCCATATGAATGCAAATCGGGGGTCTAATAAGCAATGGTTGACCCGTTCAAGTGCACTAGAGAAGTTAGACATATCGATGATTAGTGAGGGTATGAATTCAACCTCACTATTGATAATTGTTGTATGCATGTGAATATGTAGTGTATATACTTTATAGTAATTATAGGGTCATCTTGGTTCCCATTCTTCATTCAGAAAACCTTTCACTCAATCAAAGGGACTACCCCTAGTGGAGACTTGTTAAACTACTTTTCAATCTATATCACAATCAAGATCACCCTTGAATATAAGGGTACTATCCATTTTGGATTAGATTCATTTGATTCATGCAAACAATTCAACCTTATTGTAGGGTTGTGTATTTAAATAATCAACATAGTAGGGTTGGGTTGGGTTTGGTTTGCATGAAAAAAGTCATTACCCATCCCTTGTCATAGTAGGGGTGGTTGGGACCTTCGTCGATGCACTAGACTTGGGTCGAACATCTTTCTTCATAGGATTTTCTTTTGATGTCAAATTCTAGTCTTTAAATTTAGTAGATTTTCCTTTTCTCTTAGATGAAATTTTCTTCTTAAAATATTTAACATTTAAATAACTAATTTCATAATACACTTTGCAATTGATAATTATAAATTTTTAAAATTTAATTCCTAAAATAAACAACAAAAAATTCTACATTCCAAATTTCATAACTAATTAATAAAAATAGTTCATAACTAATAAAAATAATACATATCCTTTTAAATTGAGCAACATCCTTATGAAAAAGCATATACATTGCTTCATATTTCATTAAAAATTAAATTCTGAACCATGTAAATTCAACACCTTTGTGAAAAGAATATACATTGCTTAATATTTCATTAAAAGATTTATTGCCAACCATCTAAATTCTTATATGGTCATGAAAGTATATTCTAGCTGTTTTTTTTTCGATAGCATATAGCTTTAATAAAGCGCGAGTTTCGTTTGTTATGCGTCATAGTTGGACCCTTTTTTGTTTGTTCGGAAGGGAATGTATTGCGTTGGGCAATTTCTTTTGTTACGGTCCGTAGGTGAACTTTTTGTTTGTTTGTTAGGATGTGTTTGTTATGGTTAATAGAGAATTTTTTTGTTAGTTGAATGAGAATGTATTGTTTTGGGCATTTTAAAGAAAGGTAAAGTATTTTTAAGAAATGTTGAAGTATAGATGATTTTAGGGGTTAAATTTTGTCAATGGAATAATTTTTTATGGTTTTTCTCAAAAAAAGATTCGTTAATTTGTATTTTTTTTATAAAAATGATTTGTCCAAATTTCATAGAATAAAATTATTTTACCATAAAAATCGTCAAAATTTTATAGAAACTATATAAACTCTTTAGAAATTTGAATATTTTTACAAAATTATCGCTAAACATTTTACATTTGTTATATTAAAGTCTAGTAAGATTAACCCATGTTTCTACATTTTAAAATAAATTTCCATCCTTAAAATTATCTTTGGGTTGAAGTGACATTTTTGTTTATTGGGTTGAGAATGTATGGCTTCTAGCATTCTTAAGAAAAGTTGAGATGACCTTTTTTATTTCTTGGGATGAGAATGTATTGATTTGGACATTTTTAAGAAAAGTTGAGATGAACTTTAAGAAAAGTTGAGGTGACCTTTTTTGTTTCTTAGGATGAGAATGTATTGCTTTGGACATTTTAAAAAAAAGTTGAGATGAACTTTAAGAAAAGTTGAGGTGACCTTTTTTGTTTCTTGGGATGAGAATGTAATGCTTTGGACATTTTTAAGAAAAGTTGAGATGAACTTTTTTGTTTGTTGGGATGATAATGTATTGCTTTGGATACAAGGAATTTTATTTAATATTTGAAATTAATTGTGATAATTAAAATATATCTAATGAAAAGTATTTAGATTTTT
>ML823153.1:87714-106023 GCA_009831015.1 Picea engelmannii
TCTATTTTAAAACATTTATAATATTTTTATTTTCATATTATTAAATTTAATTATCAAATATAGATTGATATTCTCTATTTTAAATCATTTATAATATTTTTATTTTCATATTATTTGAATAAGAATACTAATAAAATAATATAACCCCATACAAGTTGTCACAAGCTATATATAGATATATAAGTTGAGTTAAAGTGTATATATTTATTAAATTATGAAAAACAAATCATTAACGACAAATTAAATTAACATCATTCATATAAAAATAAATTTACGTAATTGTATGTTGATGTGATAAAATTAGATAACAAGTTAGTAATAAAAATTAGGTAACAAGTTTGAGAAACCTTAATTGATGCTATTGTTTTTCTCAAGACCATGGATTTTCATCTAGGAGGGGGCCATCCTCCTCCTCTTAATGATGTTGTTTCCTTTAAATCCCTTGTTGCATTTATATCCCTTGTTGCATTTATAGGGAAATCAATTCAAAAAGCACATCCATTTCATTCTATAAAAGAGATGGAGTAAATTCTTGAAGTTAATCTTCTCACTACCTCCTCTAGGTGCTACATGGCCTTTGTTCTACCTGAAAGAGGATTCATTGGGAAGTTTACTAGTATTTATCCCTCGCCTAGATAATAGATGTTTGGATGCAAAAAAATTGGATGGAAATCATGATCAAAGGAAAACTTAACTATTATTTTTGTGGAAGAGGGTTTTATGCCTTCCTATTCAAATCTAATGAGGATAGATATCTCGAGGTAGTTCGTTTAGAATCAACGCATTGGTTTTTTATTTTTGACGTTTCAGACCAAACCAATGTGGTCCATCATCAGGAATTTTTTTTGAGATATGAAGGAAAAATGATAAAAGAAGTGTATAAATACATGAAAAGTTTTTATGAAGAGCCGACTTATTAAAATATGAAATCTAAAAATCTAAAACATAAAAGATATATTATTTATTAATTAATTTCTAGAATCAGTCCTTGTGGTTTAGTGTTGGGATCCAATTTTGACTAATTTTCCACCCATCATCTCTGTTTAGATTGTTAGGTTGTTTTTCAATTTCGATGGCTTCCCTAAATTGAAAAAAAACCTAACAATCTAAACAAAGATGATGGACCATTCATTATAAGGTCACATATATGATGGTAGAAGTTATTTTAGGGTTTTTCTCCCTATAAGGAAATCCTCTTTTATGAGGGAATTGTATTGCAGATGTGTATGTGTGCGAATATTTTTTTCTGAGAGAGGATACTATGAGAGAAAGAAGAGGAAGTTATAGCGATTGAGTTATAGGTTATATCCCTTCATTTTTGTTGTATAATAAAAAGGAAGGACCTGGAAATTTCTCTAGTGGATGTAGCCCACACTGGGTGAACCACCTATATATGTGTCTCTATTGTATTGTGTATATTTTGTGTTTTATTTCCACATTTATTTTATTTTATTGCTCCACGATTGTGTTTTTTTAACAGATCAGGATGTGTTTCTTCTTGGAGTGCATCAATGGATTTTTTGAGATACTTATGGCATTGGTGTTATCGCAAAACATCAGAATGGAATCATCATATTCAACCTATATATCCTTCAAAGTTTGTTTCATCCATAGAACCTGAGTACAACATGTTTTTGTTGTAATGTATTATGATTTTGTTGCAGACAAAGATATTTATGATTGTTTCTTTCTCAACCATGATACCAGGAACTCACCTAAGTAGAAATTTGCTCCACTTGTACTTATTTTATCATCAATGCATCATGCTCAACCTACATCTATGTAGGCAACGGGCGATAGATATTTCCCTTTTGGATACCATAATTCAAACTCTTATGTACCTTTGAGATATCTGAATATCATCTTCACTACCATAATATATGATTCCTTTGGTGCTGCTTGAAACCTTGCAACCTGTCTAACTTTCTACATCATATCTAGTATAGACACTATCACATAGAGTAAGCTACCAATAATCGATCTATACAGTATTTGGTCTGCATCCCTAGGATCGTCACCATTACTTAACTTCCAACTAGTATGCATAGGAGTACTTATTGGTTTGAAATATTCCATTCCAAACTTCTTTATAATTTCTTTGATATACTTGGTCTGATAGATGAAGATACCTTTGTCATACTGACATATTTTTAGTCCCAAAAAGATGGTCAACTCACCAAGAAGGGACATCTCAAACTCATTCTGCATGTCTTTGGAAACCTTCTGACTCATCCTGTCATCATCACTTCCAAATATGATGTCATATACATTGATCTGTAAAGATCTTTTAGTGACTATGGTTGAGTTTTTAATTTGCATGTGTTAATTAACCCTTTTAAGAAGCTTAATGAAAGAATGAGTAGAAGAGAGGAATTATGATAGCCATATACACATATGCAGATCTGAAATGAAGTAATAAACAACAAACCATAGCAAGAGAATTGATAATGGAGTTTGACACAACGTTGCCTATGTCTCCGGGCCTTTGTCTCTATGGGGGAGGATTCTTTATTTCTGTTCAGAAGCTCAAAAGTACATCACAGTAGTGCCAATTGGCTACACAACTAATTTGGTCATGTTCTTCCAGATCTCTAGAACCCAGCAAAAGAAACGACACGCAAAACGGATGACCGGAGCTCCCATAAATGGCCCGCAAGCAACTGCTCCTCAATAGCTTCCTTGCATAAAAATGGCTTTGGCTTGGCTTCCCTTCAACATAACTCTTCTCTGATTATCCTTCATGGCCTCAAATAGGCCTAGTTTATATAGATCTGAAGTTGGTTATCCATCCCCAACTTCCTCCCAAAATCTGGCCTCCAAAAATGCCCAATATCTCCCAAAAATGGATAAAATCCATTAATACAGGCATAAAAATCAAAACTATATAGTTTAAAAACCAAAATTTGTTTAATTTGGGTGCAGCCCCCAAAAGTGCACACCCCTGGTCACTTGGGCGCCTCCATGTGGCCAGACGCTGTCCCCGTGGTGTGCTAGCTCACCTATCCGGGCTGGCTCCTGGTTCTGTAGTGCGTGGATAAGGCCGAGGGCTAACAACCCGATCCCTGAGGGATAGGCCCCCCACTTTTCACTGGTGGTTACATGGTGGCATCGAAGTCTAAGGGCTAGGCCCTATCCACATACATTCGATTCCCCGTGGTCATTTTTATGTGTAGAAAGGGTCATAACCCGGGCTGAAACCATGGGCTGGGGCTAAGCCCCAATCGTTTCTGCCTCCGATTGATCTTTGACTTTGACTCAAATAAAAATTTCACCATATAGTTAATAAGAAACACTAGCAGGTCGGGTGGTAATCCTGGTCCTACCAGTCCGTAGCTTGGAGGAGGTCGGGAGTTCGATTCCGGTGGAGACCCCATATTTTGGATAACCCAACGAGCCAACCAAAGGGTGCCACGTGGCAGCCCATGACTGGGCCATGTGGCACCTTCCCATTAGCCAAAAATTATGCCACTTGTCGAGCACCGGATGGTCCACATGTCTACCACGTACCCTGCCACCTGTATCCCAATCATTACCGTATCTACCTAGTCAACGTGCTGACATCATCCCATGCCACGTGTCACCCTTACAGTGGTGACACGTGTCACGCTCGGACTGGTCCAACTCACCTGGCGTACACCCTGTCACCTGTCACGTGTCTTCTCCATGAGATGCCACATTAGCTGTATGGCCGTACGACTTGTACAGTCAGTCTGCCACGTGGAACTATACAGACTATATAGTCACCCATTTTTTTTTTCCTGTTTGGGTTTTCGAACAGAATGTGATATCTTTCGTATACGAAGCCCGTTTGACGAAGTAAATATATGGACAGAATCAGGAAGATGAGACAGACGCAATGGCGCTAGTTTCATTGGATTTTGAGCACTTTCATTTTTGAGCCTTTTTGAGCCCTGTCAGGCTCCTGGATCCGATTTTGGATCATACATAAACATTAATGATCAATATATTATCGCGATCCAATTTTATGTAGAGATTGTTGTCTGCATTGCCCTTCCTATATCCTTGTTGTTGTATATACCTATTCAATCTTGAATACCATTCTCTAGGAGTATTCTTGAGTCCATATAATGCTTTCTTTAACTTGCAAACATAATCGTCCCTTTTAGATAATATAAACCCTTCAGGTTGTTTGATGTAGACTTCTTCTTCTAACTCTCCATTCAGAAATGTTGACTTTACATCCATTTGATATACCTTGATTCTCTTGAAGCATGCATAGGTTAATATAAATATGAATAATTCCATCTCGGAAACTGGGGAAAAGGTCTCTTCAAAATATATACCTTCAAATTGAGTGTATCATTTGCATACTAATCGTGCCTTGTTCCTGGTAACCTATCCATTCTCATTCATTTTGTTTCTAAAGACCCATTTTGTACCAATCACATTCTTGTTCTTCGGTCTTGGAACCAATTCCACGTGTCATTCTTCTCTATATGATCCAATTCTTTATCCATTACCTTGATCCAGTGTTCATGTTTGTTGGATTCTTCAAAATTGCTTTGCTCAAATGTGGATAACAGTGCTAGGTGTTGTTGTTCTGGTGAACACATTCTTCTTTGGGTTTTAACTCCTACATCTTTATTCTCAATAATATGTTCCAATGAATGATTTTTCTTCAATCATCTTCTAGGTGTCTTTGGAGGTACTTGAAGATCTTGTTGTGCATATTCTACTTGCTCTACTTATGGCTGCTCTTCTTATTCTTCTTCTTCTTCCTCTTTTTCTTATTCTTCTTTTAAGTCTTCTTCTGATCCTATTCCACTGGGTCTCTTCTTTCTTCCTTGATATTCCGTCCACCTATCTTAAGGATCGTCACATTTATGATTTCCACTATCCTTTTGAGTCTTATATTAAATCATTTGTATTCTTTACTTTTGCTTGAGTATCCAACCAGTACACCTTTATCAACTAGAGAGTCAAATTTTCCAATCCTACCATCTTCTCTTTTGTTATAACATTTGTTTATGAACACTCTGAAATGCTTCACAGTTGTTGGTATTCCTTTCCATAGCTCGTAGGTAGTCTTATCACTGTTATTTATGAGAATTCCTCTATTCTGGATGTGAATTGTTGTATGCACTGCATGTACCCAAAATGTGTCCCTTAACTTGGAATCTTTCAACATGGTTTTGGCCATCTCCTGTATTGTTTTGTTCTTCCTTTCGACAACTCCATTTTGCTAAGGTGTCTTGGTTTCTGATAATTGTCTCTTTATTCCATTTTCAATATAGAATCCCATGAATTCCTTTGATGTAAATTCTCCTCCATTGTTTGATCTCAAACACTTGATTTTTGACTCTATCTTAGTTTCAACAGACTCTTTGTATATCTTAAAGTGTTCGAATGCCTATGGATTCTTCTTGAGAAAGAAAAATACAATCATTCTTGTGTAGTCATCAAACAATAGCATAAAGTATTGTTCACCATTCAATATCTTCGTTCTTTTAGGTCCAACAAGAACAATATGTACAATCTATAACGATTTTGTCGTGGAGTACTCCTTTAATTTGAACTTGGTCCTCGTTTGTTTTCCCTGTAGGAAATTCTTGCATAGAGAATTTGTTGGCTTCAAGATCTGGGGAATTTCTCTTAATGCTTCCTTTTTTCTGATTTTGACAATATTATCAAAATTTATGTGACCCATTCTTTTGTGCCAGAGCCAAATTTCATCTTCCTTTCCTAAGAAGCATTTTTCTTTTCCAATTTCATTTAATACACATATGTTGCTTGGATTTCTTACAGCTGTAGCCACCAACTTTCTTGATCTCGCTTTTCTTATCTCTCATTTTTTTGAGTCAAACAAAATTCTGTGTCCTTGGTCACACATTTGACTTACACTTAGTATATTGTGCTTCATGTCTTTGACTAGTAGAATATTTTCTTCCCTTGCATCCTTGATTCCAAGATTGATTGTGTCAGACAATTGGATTAGGTTGATGGAAATTTGGTTTTCATTGATTTCAACCATTGGAGAGTGATATTTTAGATTGATTTCAACCCTTAGTGATTGATGTCAACCCTTGGAGAAATTCCGGAAGCGAATTCCGGTAGCACAAAGGTTTGGATAATGGAACCAAGGTTGTTTCATGTATAATTGTATGAGTTTTAATATGTTTTAAGGTAAGCCTATTCTATATGGATAGTACATGTCATTCCATTTCCAGTGGTATGTGGAATGTCACATAACTCCTTACGGTTAGAGATTTATGGCTATCAGAAGTTGGAGAACCCAGGTTTGGGTAATGTACCCAAGTTTGTTTGATGGATAATGGTATGTGTTTTGATATATTTGTAGGAAAGAATATTCTATATAGATATTACATGTCATGCCATTTCCATTGGTATGTGGAATGTCACATAACTCCTCACAGTTAGAGAGTTATGGCCATGTGAAGTTGGAGAACCCTCACGAGTCATCTAGAAGCCCCAAAAAGTCAAAGTAGTCAAAGTGGTTTGGTAAATAATAAAGTGAAGTGATGAGTGTACTATAATTCAAAGTGAATACAAAATAAATTATTTAAATAATAAAGTTAATGGAGAAATTAGAAGTGGGTTAACCCTAAAATAAGGAAAATGGATTAAGATGGTTAAAAGGCAACCCCTTGAGGAAGCTACATGAAAGTATAAATAAGAGGAAATGCTCTCTCATTTTAATCACACTTGAGAATAATGAATATCTATAAGTGACTGAGGTAACCAAAGGATATCTAAGTCGAATTTCAAAGGGAAGGTAAAGTAAAGAAGACCAAAATTCAAGGGAGGATAAATTCTTTTGATGATGCTTTCTAAGGTATGTTATTCACAAGTCATCTCACCATTTTCGCAATAATTTTTTTTTCTAGAATGATTCAGACTGTGAAATTGGGAGACCATTGAGGAAACATATCCAAGTATATTTGATACAAATTTTAACTTTTGGGTCGTTGTATTTTTGGAGTTACACACCGTGGAAAATAGGGTTTGTGGCTAGTCTTGAAACTAGTCTAAAACAGGTGTTTGTGGTAAAAATGTCATAACTTCTTCATAACATATCCAAATTCAGTAAGACCAAATGTATTGGTTATATTATAGTCTGTAGTATTGTTTGTACCATTTTCAGATCCATGCAACAAAGATTCTGTGTGGGGCACGCTCTACAAGTTCACTCTCTAGAATAAGCCAGAATTCAACAAGGTATGCCATTTTTTTTATAACTCATTTTCTGAGAGGTTCCAAGTAGTGAAATCTGGAGGAATTGCATAAATGACACTGAAGAAAATTGTGTATCATTTTGAGATATTTATTCATTATGGGTACATAGTTATGATTATTGCAAGCTAGGGTTTTTGACTAATCCAAAATTAGTTATGTGAGAGTAAGTAAAGTTTGATGAAAATGCTAGTCTCTTGTTGTTAAAGTTAAGGAAGGTTTGTAGGTATGTGATCATATACACCAGGTCTATTACAAAGTTACAAATCAGATTTGGATGATGAAACTGATGAGGAATTTTGGTTGAGGTACATGTTGGGTACATGGTTGAGACAAGTAGTTGATGAGTTGGCACATACATGAGGTGTATAGTTGATGATGTTGGTACATCTTGATGAGTCATATTTTATGTGTATTTGATACATTATTGGTACATACTTGGTACATGGTTGGAGGAACTTGTTAGTAGAATTGTTGACACATGGTTTATGGATAATGTAGCATACTTGTCTTGGTATATTATTAGAACAACATATTGATCTTGGTGATGATTTTGAGTTGTTGTGTTATTCTTGGTGCATGGTTGATGCACTTGTTCATGGTACAGGTTGAGGTACAGGTTGGTGCATGGTTTATACACTTGTTTATCATGGTACATGTTGATTACATGTTGTTTGGTACAAGTTGGTGCATGGTTGATGCACTTGTTTATGGTACATGTTGATTACAGGTTGAGGTACAGGTTGATGCATGGTTTAGGTTACTGGTACAGGTTGTTTGGTGCAGGTTGATTGGTACATGTTTACGACAATATATCTCACAGTGATAGTGTGAATGTGGTTCCATCATTCTAATTCTACGTCAAGGTGGTTGGACGGGGCAAGGACATGTGGTTTTATCCAGCTCCAGTTGTAGCTCGAGAACATAAGGGGTTGTAGCCTCTTTCTGGTTGTATCCATAGAATTGGGGAGTTGGAGCTTCCTTTAGGTTGTAGCCTGAGAAACTAGGGGGTTGGAGCCTCCTTCCAGTTGTAGCTAGAAAACAAAGGAAGTTGGTTCTTCCAATGAATGTAATTATTAAAGACATATAAGAAAAAACATTATGTGGTTTTCTCTCGCTTTGGGTTTCCACGTAAAAACACTGGTGTACTATGTATGTGTATGATTGCTCATTTGTTCATTGTTTATTTACTCTGCAACTATTGTATGATAATTCTACATTGATATAACCCTTGAATTTGTGGTTAAAAAGGATTGAATTACTCTATTATTGATTCAGCCCCCCCTCTCAGTAATCCAACAGATTGTGCCTCTTCCTATAATTTTGGCCGAGTTGTCATTCCCAAATGAAACTGATCCATCTCTTTCCTTGCTCAATGTTAGAAACTTGTCCTTATCACTTGTCATATGCTTTGAGCAACCATTGTCAACATACCATCCACATCTTTTGTGTTGAGCTTGTAGAGCAAGCATCCATTCTTCAGTGTTGAATTGATCATGCTTCCTTATCCATATCCTTTGTGGTTCCTGATTATTATGCTTTGGTTCCCTTGGAGAAATAATTAATCTGTAATGTTTGGCCATATGACAAAAATTGTTGCATTTGTATCATTCTACTTCATCACTCAAGGATTCAAATTTGTTGTAGCTTTTTCTCTATGCTTCATGAGGCCTTCTTGGATAACCATTTCTTGTGTAGACTTCATAGTTGCTTCTGTTCTTGGTATTGTCTCTACAATTCACATCTTTGTGTCCAAAATTATTACATGAATAACATAAACAAAGAAAAATAGTTTGATACCTGGGGGTGGAGAACCTTTTGAAGGATGTTTCTCTTATGAATCCTTCTTCTTATTGAGGTCTTTATATAGCTAGTTGCTGCTGATTTTTATTTCTGATTCTTCTAGGTGGTGGAGTATTTTTCTAATCATCTTCTTGGATATTTTTGTCTTCTTCCTTCTTAGGGGAGCCTCTAAATACTCCTGCAAAGCTTCTTGTTTTTTCTTCTTGTTTTGTTGTCTTAGAGTTTAATCCTTTCTCTGTTTGCATTTGGTTGTATCCTAACTCAGACTTGTCATAGTATGATATTTGGTTGTTGATGATCTCATCCAATATTTTGAGGTTGTTCTGTTGCATGTCTTTCTTCTGTAGATATTTTCTTAGCGTGACTATTTCTTCTTCCAAGCCTTCAATCATCTTTTCATTTTAACCTGACTGACCATTGAGAGATTCTTTAATTATTTTGTCTTCTTCTACCTAAATATTTAACTTCGTGATCATCTACTCAACTTCTTTGGAGTTGGAATTCTGAGATCCTTGTTTCCTTTTTAGTTCTTCCTTGAGTGACTTGATTTTATTTCTTTCAATCATTAGATCTTCTAAGGAATTGATCAATTCTTCTTTGAGATCAACTTCTCCTTCTTCTTCGGAATTTTCTACTGCCATGAATAGTACTATTTTTGTATCATTGTCATTGTCTTCATCCTCATATAATGAGGAACTGTCTTCCTTGGTGTAGAGATTTTTCTTGAAGAATTTATTTGTGTTTCTTATACCCTTTTGATTTTTCTTTTTCTTTTTAGGGTCTTCTTTCATCACTTTCCTTATTCTTATGAGGACATTTAGAAGAAAAATGACCAATACCACCACAAGAAAACATTTTAATGGAAGCACACATGTGTATTTGTCGGTTCCTCTTTTGAACTTTCTAACAAAGTTTTTCATTTCTTCATCTTCTTATGAATCATCGATACAACTATAATCTGACTTTAGATTTTTCTTGTTCTTCTTCTTTCCCTTCTTAGATGAATTAAATGTTTCTTCCTTCATGACTGGATTATATTTCTCTATCCTCATCTCATAGGTTGTGAGTATTCCATGTAGCTCATCCTTGGTTAATGTAGCCAGGTCCACTCTTTTTTCTAAGGATAAAATCTCCAGATCAAGTCTCATCGGAAGACACCTTAGTACCTTCTGAAAGGTGATTGGTTCCTTCATTTATTCTCCCAAACCTTTAACAATGTTTACTATTTCATCAAGTCACAGGAAGTAGGTTGCAATGTCTTCATCTTCCTTCATCTTCAATTGTTTGAACTTAGATCTGAAGTTTTGGAGTTTAGCTCCCTTTCCTTTATCATATCCTTCATAAACATTTTGAATCTTATATTCATATTAGTTATCCCACATGCATGGGATTATATAATTTTTAATAATATATAGTACTAAGTTCCATGTACACTTAGTAAGAAACATAAAAGGAAGATTACAGAGCTTGGAGAATTCGACCCTTATAAAATTGTTGAATAAAATAATAATTTTGGAACCCTGTCGTCATCCACATCATGCCTAGTCACCATGATTAGTCATAGAATAAGATGTCTCCACATGGCATCACTCTATAGGCCAACAATTTTCCAATAAGAATTTGTCATTTGTCTCTCTTTGTATGCTACCACATGTCTCCATTTATTAGTTGCCATATGTCTTAATTTCATGTTGGCATGTGTAATGCTCTTATTGGTTCAAAGTAAACGTATGAAAGTTAGGATAAATGGTTAAGAGAAGGAGGAGGTGAACAATAAAGGAGGAATAAGGAGAAAATCATGGCAGGTTCATGGAGGTGAGAGGGTGAGGTGAATGAGTTTGTGAGTCCGCCAACCCATGAACTTGACAAAACTGTAAAATATTCTAAGTGTTTAGTGTTGAGTGATGAGGGTAAAGGGATAAATGAAGGGAGCAGAGGTGAGGGGGTGACGTAGGGTGATGTAGGGGAGAGGATAAAGTGTAGGAAGTGGAGTTAGGAGAATTGAGGGTTCACGGGTTATGGGAATGTGAGGGAAGTGAGGAGATGAGTCCGCCAACACATGAACCCGATGAGACATAAATATAATTTAAGTATGGAAAATGTGGATAAGGGTGAAGTGAAATGAAGTATAGAGAGAGGGATGTTGAGAAAATTCTAAGTGTAGAGTATGAAATAAGAGAGGAGATATGAAGAGTTTGAAAATTACACAAAGTATGGAAAGGAGAAGAGGGGAGAGGGGAGGAGAACATGACACTTAGAAAAAATCTTCATATTTCTTCTTGTAATATTTTTGTTGGACTTTTGGAAAAAAATATGCATATCTTGGTCATAGAAAATAAGATTCTAATTTCTTGAAATACATGGAAAAGATGAGACCGATGGCTACATAACAAGCTTATAAGAGTTCAAAAATTGTCTTCTTTTGATATCAATTTTTTATTAATCCAAGTCCAGGAACACATAGGTGACCAAATTTTGGTCAACAACTGGCTCCAACTGCGGGATAGTGAACCCCTTGGGTTGCTGAGAACACCAAAATCTCAAGAACAAACACCTTATCCATTGGGATATGGAGTATATTCTTGTAATTTTTATTATTTCATGGAGTTAACTTCAAATATCGCCATCCTCTTAGCAACTTATTTATTGCACAAAACTTTGACTGAAGAAATAAACTATGTACAAACAATATACACTATTTACCTACCCTATCTTACTTGAAGGACAAGGGGCACATTTAGGTGTAGGTAAACTTCCAATGGATCCATTCAAGCATTAACTTGATCTTTGGAATGAACTCCAAAACTTTGAGAAATGTTGGGACTTGTACCAATGAGTCAGGGTCACTCTTAATGTGTACTGAAAAAAATTGGACCATGTGTACTGAGGATTTGATTGCATTTCTTGACCAACAATGCATTGGAACCATGATTCAATAAAATCAATTCTTGGCTTCTCAAGAGTATTATTGTCTTTGATTGGCTGAGGAGTTTTCAACATAATAATACATTCATATTTTTCCTTATCTCCAACCACTTCCAAGGTTCTTGATTTATCAACAATGTCTTGAAAAGACTCTTCTTTATTGTAAAGAAAATCTTTCTCATCATTCTTCTCAAGATTCATTTCTTCCATCAATTCTTCTTGCTGCCAATTCTCTTTAGTATGTTTATCATATGTTACAAGGTTGAAATCTTCTTGTGCCTTTGGTGTAGGCTTCTTAATTTCATTACCGAACTTGCTACTCAAAAGGTCTTGATATGGAGTGTATGAGAGGGTGAAATATTCTTCCTGCAAATCAAAATTGTTACTTTCATTTTATTTTGTTCATATGGGAGAGGGTGGGTGGGAAAACCTTTCAACAAATAAATCTCCCAATATATCCCAAATGGTAATGGTACCGAGCAGCAATGAATGGAACCATTCAAGATCATTCCCATAGAGAGTTTGTTAAAATAATTTGCATATAACATTATCTTTAGTGAGATTGAAAATTTCACAGGCACATTGGAATCTAAATAAATGTTGCTCTGCATCCACCAAAGTATTCCCAAAGAATGTAGAAATTTTTTCCATAGAAATATTAGGCATCTGAAAATTTTCTTCTGATAGATTTAAAGGGCCTCTATGTAGCCTTCTTCTTCTTTGGGAAGTTGTTCCTTCTGATGATTCTTGTAAAATCATTGATGGTCTTTATGAAGAAGGTAAAGGTGCATCATGAATGAGTGAAGTTCTTCATGGGAGTCAATTTTTTTAGTCTTTCCAATGAAATTGCAAGGAATTTCCTTCTCCTGAATCTTCGGTGATTCTTGAGTCTTTTTAAAATTATACAAAAGGTGCAACATCTTTCAATAAATCAATTTCATATAGAATAAGCAACAATTTTCTTTTTGAAACCCTGAGTTATGGAGAATCTGGTTTCTCAATCAAATCTAGAGCAAGGCCTCAAATATCTTGAAAATAAATATCCCTAGTATGGTCACAAAAAATGTTGACGTTTGAGTCCGTCAGGACTGAAACGACAACCTCATGAGGATATAAATCGACCTATGTTTTTAAGGAGGTGGTACTCCTCTTTGGCTAAAAGATATATCTTGAATATCTTGGATTAAGAGAGTGCTAGACAACAAACCCTAGATCTTTATTTCTTGAATTTATTTGATAAATTGGTTCTTTAATAACATGAATACAATCTTTATGTGCATTAAAAATTCTCTTAACAATAACAAATCTTGAAGGAGGGATTCAACATCAGAACTTCATTGTGATCAACATCACATACAAAACCTTCTTAATCATATATAAATACATCAATATATTCTTCACAAGAAATAGGAGAGAATGATTTGATCATCTCAAGAATTTCAACAAAGTACTGCTGTCAATATCAAAAAAATAATTTGATAGGTCAACCTCAAATATCTCATACTTAAAACTCAAAGTTACAAGATATAATCAAGATCAACCCCAAAGCAATTCTTTGTGGAGTTTATTCATGAAAAATGTTCTTCATTACAAAATATTTGGCAGTCATGTATATGGTTGTAAATACTCCATGATCATACAAGAAAAGTTTGTAGAATAATACAAGAAGAACATTCAAGAACTTAGCCTTGTACCTAACTCAGAGATTCATGCATAAAGCTATGAGAAATGGTGTAGAAGAAGAGAAAGAGTGGAGAAGATGGATATTTATTTCCTTTGATCATAAGCTTGACTGTTCATTCATGGTTGTACCTTCTGCTTCCTCTGATCTTCTGCCCTGCCCCTCTGACAATTATGATTCTTCCAACCTTTGATGAAGCATCTCTTCTCTTTTTAAGATGAGATTCTCTAGCTAATTGAGTAGTTAGGGTTTCTCCCTTATAGAAATTCTCGTACAAGTTTCTTCTTGAAACATTCTTTTTAATTAATGCCTCATTTATTCCTCATTATTGAATTCACATCATTACTATATGTATATTGAAAATGGGTCCCTTTTCTTTTTGAATAAAAGTTTTTAAAATAAACTTTTATTTTCATAATTTAATTAATTTCCCTTTAAAAGAGGGGGATTGTGTTTTAATTTTATGAAAGTTAAAATCAAATGTTTATCCATGGAAACTACTTCTTATTTTATCTTCATCATCTTATCTTTCCAATGATATAAATTTTTCCCAAATCCATCTCTCGGATCTCAAGATATGAGCTCGTGAAGTTGAGTTGTCATGTAGGCTCATTAAAAATGAAGTTGACTGATATTTTAATTTATGGAAAAAGTTGGCAACTTTCAACCCTTGAAACCTATACCATCATCTTCTTCATCGAAATAAATTTCCAATGGTATAAATTTTGTGTGATTTTGACACCCGAAGATTAAGTTATGGCCTCTGTAAAATCGTGACTCAGCTACCGTCGATCGATTGTCTTGGGTAAATCACAACCCTTGGATGAATTTCATGATTCTTCATAACATTCTCCATTTTCTTCATATTAGTTATCGCACATGCATTGGATTATATAAGTTTTAATAATATATATTCCTAAGTGTCATGTACACTTAGTAAGAAACATAAAAGGAAGATTACAAAGCTTGGAGGATTCGACCCTTAGAAAATTGTTGAATAAAATAAAAATTTTGGAACCCCGTCGTTGTCCACCTCACGCCCAATCACCATGATGATTCATCTAATAATATGTCACCAAATGTTATCACTATGTAGAAAAAAAATATACCATTAAGAATCTGTCATTTGTCTCTCTTTGTATGTTGCCACATGTCTCCATTTATTAGTTTCCATATGTCTTAATTTCACGCTGCCATGTGTAATTCTCTTATTGGTTCAGGGTAAATGTATGAAAGTTATAATAAATGGTTAAGTGGAGGTGCGAAAGGAGGAATAAGGAGAAAATAATTGTGATTTCACGGAGGTGATAGGGTGAGGTGAATGAGTCTGCGAGTCCACCAACCCATGAACCCAACAAAACTGTAAAATCTTATAAGTGTTCAGTGTTGAGTGAGAAGGAGGGTAAAGGGAGAAAGGATGGGAGCAGAGGTGAGGGGGTGACGTAGGGTGATGTAGGGGGATAGGGTAAAGTGTAGGAAGAATATTTAGGAGCATGGCGGGTTCACGGGTGATGGGAATGTGAGGGAAGTGAGGAGATGAGTCCGCCAACCAACGAACTCGATGAGACATGAGTATAATTTAAGTATGGAAAATGTGGCTAACGGTGAAGTGAAATGAAGTATAGAGAGAGAGATGTTGAGAAAATTATAAGTGTAGAGTATAAAATAAGAGAGGAGAGGTGAATAGTTTGAAAATGATAATAAGTATGGAAAGGAGAAGATGGGAGAGGGGAGGAGAACATGACACTTAGAAAAATTCTTCATATTTCGTCTTGCAATATTTCTATTGGAATTTTGGACAAAATTATGCATATCTTGGTCATAAAACCTCAGATTCTGATTCCGTGAAATACATGGAAAAGTTGAGACTGAGGCTATGAAATGAACTTATAAGATTTTAAAAATTGTCTTGTTTTGATATCATTGTTTTATTAATCCAAGAGGAGGAACATATAGATGACCAAATTTTGGTCAACAACTATTTTGGTTAACAAGGCTTCAACCCCTTGATTTTTAGGCTCCAACCTGAAGGAATCTCCAACTCTCCAACCTAAAGGAATCTTCAACACCAATCAAAAGGAGGCTACAAACCCCTTTGCTTGCCCCATCCTACTACCGTAAAATATAAATGTATACCAACCTGTCACTATCACTGATACATCAACCACTAGTACATTTGGGTCAAATTATGATGGCGTGTTTGACACAATTGCCACTTTATATTGTCGAGAGAATGACAAACAATGAACCCCCTCAAATGCCATTTCACATGACATCACTTTTCCTACGCCATAGCTATCGTCTCTATTGCGATGTTTCATGAGGACATGTGTCATCTCGGATTTGACTGTCCAAACCCCATGTAGACGTCGCTACAACGACGTCATAGACATCAGAATTTTGACATCCCATTTCATCGGTCTCCACTACATGTGTTCTATGGGAGTGCCGTTACCATACATCGTAATACCGATGTAGGGTAACGTCTCTCCACTAATGGTAAGTTATTCATATCTGACATGTTTTCTATGGGATCGACGTTACCAGACATCGTAAGACTGATGTAGGGTAACATCTCTCCACTGATGGTAAGAGGGTCATCTCCGACGTGTTTTCTATGGGAGCGATGTCTCCAGTTGTCATAAGATTGATGTAGGGGAACGTCGCTCAACTGATGGTAAGAGGATCATCTCCAACATTTTTTCTATGGGAGCGATGCTCCAAGATGTCACAATAGTGACGACACGTAGGTATTTAAAAAAAATTGTCAATTCCATTTATACAAGACCATTTCCCATGACAACATTACATTCAAATCCATTTTTTATTCCATAACCATGGCTCTGAAGGATCTTCATTGATAACATTCACAACATTATTCACTTTTCAAAAGGATAACCTTTGATAGCATTCATAACATTATGCATTAATGCTTATCCATGTTTTCTCTAAATGTTCATTCTGCTTGACAATTAGAAGTTGGATGTCACCTTGAATATCCTCTATTCTAGAGTCATACATTTATTTTGTTGTATGTAAAGGGAATAACCATGGATGCAAGATGTTGCATGCATTATGTTTGATTATGGTGTTGGAATATTTTATCTGGTTCTTAGCAAGGCTCATGTCATTGACAAGTTGAGGAGCCTCACCAAGTCACCATGAAGTAAGTGCTTGCTACATTTAATTCCAAACAATGGTTTACTAATGTATCTGAACCAACAATAATTGCTTTACATTTATATAAGACCATTGTTGACAACAACATTAAATTAAAATCCTATTTTTATTGGATAACCATGTATCTAATTACCTTTTTCTAGAGCTAATTAATCCAGAAATGTGGGCATCAAACTAACCATGACGATTGAGTTAGGTTTTATTCCTAGCATAACCTACATTTCATTGAAGAATGTTGTGATTTCATGGGAATGGTGAGTCTAGGAATAACCAACAATGTTTTCATTCCATGGATATAATTACCTTTTTCCAGAGCTAATAAATATGCACATGTAGATAGAACACCAACCATGGTGATTGAGTTGGATTTTATGCCTAGGACTTGTGTTTTGTTGAAGAATATCAAGGCTTCATGGGGATATATCACCTAATGATTGCATTCCAATCAAAGAATGATAAGGCTTCACGACGATCGAAAATAAGTGAATAACCAATAATTATTACCACAACATCTTGTTTAGGTATTATTTTGAACAATTAGTGGGAGATTCTAAACCCCCACATGCACTTCTTAATTTTTTCTAGAGCCAAATTCCATAATAAATGCACTTCATATTTCTTAACCATGGATGTAATATTCCATGACTATCAATTTAGATAATATATAGTATAACATTTTTTATTCTCGTGTTGGAACCTTTTATTTGGTTTATAGAAAGGTTCATGTCATTGACAAGTCTAGGAACCCTCACCAAGTTACTCACTAAGTATTTTCCACATTTCATTTTTAACAAGTGTTTATTAATTCTATCCCAACCGACAATGATTGAATTACATTTCTACATTACAATTGCCCACTATAATATTACATGCAAATCCAATCTGCATTGCATAACCATATATCTACTTACCTTGGTCTAGAGCCAATAAATATGCACATGTAGACAAAATATTGACCACAATGTTTGAGTTGGGTTTTATGCCCATGAAAAATTACATTTTGTTGAATAATGTTAAGGCTTCATGGTTATGGTCACTTTGTGAATAACCAATAATGATTTCATTCCAAGGATTGACTTATTTGGTTCCAAGGCCAATAAATATGCAATAGAACACTAACCATGATGATTGAGTTTGGTTTTATGCCTAGGACATGCATTTCGTTGAAGAATGTCAAGGCTTTGGGACCCAATGATTCCATTTCAATTGAAGAATGTTAAGTCTTAACAGGGATTTCCAATCTCGGAATAACTTGCAATGATTGCAGTCCATGACCCAACATCCCATTTAGGCATCTTGTGAACAATTAGTGGGCAATTCTAAAATCCCCACATGGACTTCTTACCTTGTTCCAAAGACAAATTACATAACCAAATACAAATGTTATAGCATAACCACGGATGTAAGATTCCATCAATATTAATTTAGATCAGATATAGTGGAAAGAGTTTTGATTATGGTGTTAAATCTTACATTTGGTTCTTAGCATGAATCATGTCAATGATGAG
>ML823153.1:120134-132496 GCA_009831015.1 Picea engelmannii
ATGCTACTCTTCTTGCAGCCTATACTAAGAAGAGTATCAAGGCTAAGAGATTTATTCTTGATGCCATCAAGGATCATTTGATTCCTCACTTGACGGGGAAGACACATGCCTATGAGATGTGGGAGTCTTTGACTAAATTTTACTAGAGTACAAATGAGAACTAGAAAATGGTTTTGAGGGAAAAACTAAAGAGCATAAAAATGACCAAGGCTGAAAATGTGGTCACATAGCTTACTAGATTGACACAGGTGAGGGATGAGCTTGAATCTATGGGGGAAGCCATAACTGACAATGATCTTGTGAGAACAACATTGAATGGTGTTTCCAAACATTGGGCTATTTTTCTAGAGGGAATTGTTGCTAGGGAGGAGCTTCCCGGTTGGGAACGTCTTTGGGATGACTTTGTACAGGAGGAGACCCGGAGAGGTTATGTACATGGCATTTCATCTACTGGTCATGAGGAGGAGAATGTGTCTCTTGCTACCACTAGCAAGAAGAAGTTCAAGAAGGGTCCAAAGGGAGGACATAAGCCCAAGGGTGAAGGGAAGAAAGACATGAACAAAGTCAAGTGCTTTGCTTGCCATAAGTTTGGGCACTATGCAGGACAGTGTCCAAACAAGAAGAAGAAGCAAACAATAGATTCAACAGAGGTGGAAGAGTTTTCCACCAAGTTTGACAAGGAATTTTCCTTGATTGCATGTCTATCCTTGAGGACCACTACTCTCGATACTTGGTATATTGATAGTGATGCCTCTCGCCATATGACAATAGTTCGTGAGCACCTGATAGATCTTACATAGAGTGGAGATGAAGAGGTAGTGCTTGGAGATGACCGAGAGGTCAAGGTGGCTGGTTGTGGGACCGTATCATTTCGGAGGGAGTCTTTGCCTCCCATGACTTTGACAGAGGTTCTTTATGTTCCAAGCTTGAAGAAGAACTTAGTGTCAATTTCTACTATTGAAGAGAAGGGCTATGAGGTCTTGTGATGCAGGAGCATCTCAAGCGAGCCAACATGGAAGCAAAAGGCAGCTGGAAAGCGCCCAACACAAATTTTGAAATCACCTTGAATTTGATGCACGATCTTAAATGAAGCCATTAAGAAGGAGCGCACTTGTAAAATGTAAATGGACCTTGAGAAATTCGCTCTCGTCCTTAGTAGGTAGAAGGCATTTATGGTAGTTAATGTAAAGTAGGTAGAATTGATTGTGTAGATTAGGTAGTTTTAGAAGGAAAGAGGGAAACGAGATATAGACACCCTCATTGTGTATTGTAATAGGATTTGAAGAGCATAGAAGAGAAGGAAGAGCAAGAGCATGCAGAGAGTTGTGTAAGAACACCCATGTACAAATATTTGGATTAATAGAAAGAGGTTGATTCAAATTCAAGGTGTCGTGTTTGTTCTCTGTGTATCGGTGTTGAATGATATGCTCATGAATGTTTGCTTCCTGTTATGCATTTTCTTTATATACTGTGTATATGATTTCATGGTTTGGGTTTGAAATCTGAGAGGAAGTAGGAATGAGTTTCAATTGTTTCTCTATCTGAACAAGGATTCCTGCAAGGAGTGCAGTCGAATTGTCTGCAAGGAGTGCATTGACAAAGGGTTCAGATAGGGTAAATTTTGTTTTCATTCACCCACAAGTGCAGTTAGGCACAGGAGCTGTGCAAGGAGTGCACAGGATAAGCGAAGTCTTAGGGTTGCGAACCTGAGTGAAGGATTGAGAGATTTCTTCCACATGTGTGCACAGGGTCGAAGAAATTTCAACACTTGGAAGTGTTTGAAAATATGTCTCAAGGAGTGTGAGCAAGGGTGTTTCCAAAATACGCAAGAGTCTTCTCTAAGATTCAGAGTATAAGGAAGCTCAGGAGGGATAAGGCCTTAGAAAATGTTGAAGGATAGCACAGGGAAGCTGTGACTGGAGGAATTTAGAAGGCGTAGTAAGTTTGTGCTACAGAAGGACGATTTACCAGGGGAAGGAACGAACGATCGAAATTCTCCGAGGATAATTCATGAATTTCCGTAAGCCGTTAGATCTCAAGAAGGAGCAGGGGAGATATGGTGAGTATTCCTGAGAGGTTCAAAGCTAAGGAGGGGCAGGACCATAGATCTGAGCTGCAAGGGTCGTCAGATTTACACGTGGGTTTCCATATCGAGCTTTCGTGGGTGGAAGTCCCCTAAACATTGCAACGGGAATCGCAAAATCATGAAACGTGATATCTCGAAAGATAAGGGGATTGTGTGGGCCACAGCAGAGTCAGTCAGTGGACAAGTGGCACGCTATATCAGGGTTTCATGGAGTGAAGTCCCGAAACATATGCATTAGGATTCACGATATTGCGAACTCCAAAAGGCCAATGAAGTGAAGAAGCATTGAAATTCAAACTTGCTCGTGTATCGGAGTTTCAGCAAATCGAGATTCGGGAGTAGGAGAACTGAGTTGTTTGACATCGCGATCGCCGAATTCACAATAGGGAAAATCCTGAAAGGAGAAGGAGAAGGTCAGCGTTGACTGTTGTTGGGTTTCGGGGATTCAAGAGACCAACGCTCGACCACTAACCTCGCGAGGCCGCGAAGTCTGATCGCCCAAGTGTAAGAGGGGATCCCACGAGGGTCATTGTGGGTGCAGATTTCCCAATAGGGAAATAGAAGATCCATTCCGAAGCTCTTCGGGCCAACAGTAAAGAAGAATATCCTGTGAACACGCGGACCTTCTGACCTGCGGGTTGAGAGGTCGCGGGCATGCATGCCAATTGTGGTATCAGAGCACAGAAAGGTTCTTTTCTTTCTGTAGCAGAGAAGGAAAGGAATTTTCCATGCTGCCAAGGAGAAGAGATAGACAATCACCTGATCCACCATAGGATAGGGAAATGCCGAGAAGAAGAGGCAGGAAGATGACAGATCCAACCATGGAAAGAGAGATGCGTGATCTACAAGCTAGACTCGAAGACATGGAGACAACACAAAGGTGTACAGTCAGTGTTGGGGATCTTAGTGATTTCGAAAGTGAGATTGAGGCTGAACATGAAGACGAAGTTGCAGCTGAAGATGCATCAAATGAGCATTTGATCAAAGCTATTGCTAGAATGGGTACAAGAGTGAAGATGGACATTCCAGTTTATGAGGGAAACCTGGATGCAGAGGAGCTTCTAGACTAGATTAGAGCTCTAGACACATACTTCGACTATGAAGATGTCAAAGAAGACAAGAAAGTCAAGCATGTTGTCACAAGATTGATAGGACATGCAACATTGTGGTGGGATGAACTACAAGCTGATAGACGCTCCAAGGGCAAGCAGAAGATCAAAATTTTGGATAGAATGATCGCAAAGATGAAGGCGAAATTCATCCCCAGAGATTATCAAATTACTCTGTTCAGGAGGATGCAGAACCTGAGACAGAAGCTGATGAAAGTAAAGGAATACACTGAAGAATTCTACAAGCTGAACATCAGGGCATGTCATCAGGAGAGCGATGATGAAAAAGTAGCCAGATACCTGAATTGTCTGAGATACGATATCCAGGATGAGATGAGCATGGTAACCATCCGAATGGTGGAAGATGCTTATCAGATGGCTCTGAAAGCAGAAGAGAAGCTGAGCTGAAAATAGGGACAAAGAGGCCGAGGCAGAAGCCATCCCAGAGGCAAGTTAGTTGCCCAGGATAGAAACCAGAAGCCCAAAGAGGACTGGAAGAAACCTCAGACTCGAACTGAGAGAGGTGGAACCTCAGAGCGAGGGAAATATGGTGAACAAAGAGGACAACATACTGAGCAGAGAGGAGATTATGCTGACAATAACACTTTTCCTCGTACTAGAGGTAGAGGAAGAGGAAGAGGTGGAATAATAACATACTTCACATGTGGAAAGAATGGGCACAAGTCTTACGAGTGTCCAGATAAAAAGAAGGAGATTGGAGAAGCTCACATCACCAAAGCACAGAGGTGGGATGTTGAGGCAGAAGACGCTGAAGGCGGAAGATCGATGATGATGCGAAAAGTCCTTTTGACACCAGAGAAGGAGGTGGAGAGTTCAGTCCAAAGGAACAAACTTTTCCAGACTGCTTGCAAGACCAAGGACAGGGTATGCAGGGTCATTGTAGATAGTGGTAGCACGGATAATCTCGTTTCTACAAAGATGGTGGAGAAGCTGGAGCTGGAGACGACTGATCATCCAAGCCCATACAGAGTTTCGTGGCTACAAAAATGACATCAGGTAACTGTCACTAAACAATGTTTAGCTGAATTTAAGATAGGAGGATATAATGATAAGATACTATGTGATGTCATTCCTATGGATGTTTGTCATCTATTGTTGGGTAGACCATGGCAATACGACAGGAATGTAATCCATGATGGGAGAATGAACACATATACCCTAGAGAAGAATGGGAGAACTTACATGTTGCTTCCAATTAAGGATAAGGAGGTGAAGGCGAAAGTAAGAAACAAAGTACTTCTCATGAGTGGGAAGGAACTCCTTACAGAGATCAAGAAGAAGGAGGATCCACAGTTCATTGTGGTCAGAAATCCTAGAATTGTTTTGACCAGCACAATAGTGGATGATTTGCCAGAAGAAGTTCAGGAACAACTGGAAGAGTTCGCTGATATAGTAGTGGACCAATTACCTCGTTCGTTGCCACCAATCATAAGTGTGAGTCATCATATCGATCTCATTCCAGGAGCCAGTTTGCCAAATAAATCCGCGTACAGATTGACACCGCAAGAGAATGAAGAGGTTAAGAGACAA
Source organism: Picea engelmannii (assembly GCA_009831015.1). Lineage (NCBI taxonomy): Eukaryota > Viridiplantae > Streptophyta > Pinopsida > Pinales > Pinaceae > Picea > Picea engelmannii. Next base: position 124,881 of record ML823153.1, read on the forward strand.
GTCCAGGATTTGTTGGACAAAGGTTTGGTCAGGGAAAGCTTGAGTCTGTGTGCTGTTCCAACAGTACTCAGTCCAAAGAAAGACGGAGGATGGAGGATGTGTATCGACTCGAGGGAGATCAATAAGATAACCATTAGGTACAGATTTCCATTGCCAAGGATGGATGATCTGATGGACTGCTTGAGTGGAGAAAAGTATTTTTCAAAGATTGATTTGAAAAGCGGTTATCATCAAATCCACATGAGAGAAGGTGATGAATGGAAGACAACATTCAAAACCAATGAAGGGTTGTATGAATGGCTTGTTATGCCGTTTGGCTTAACAAATGTGCCGAGTACCTTCATGAGGTTGATGAATGATGTCCTAAAGGAGTTCATTTGAAAATTTGTCATTGTGTATTTGGATGACATACTAGTTTTTAGTAGAACAATGGATGAGCATCTGAAGCATTTGACTACAGTGATGCAGAAGCTACAACAGGAGAAGCTATTGATAAAAATGAAGAAGTCCTCATTCATGAATACATAGCTCATCTACTTGGGATTTGTTATTTCTGCAGATGAGTTGAGGATGGATCTAGATAAGGTGGACGTGATCAAGAATTGGCCATCACCGAAGAATATAATTGAGGTGAGAAGTTTTCACAGATTGGCTAGTTTCTACCGAAAATTCATCAAGAATTTCAGTGGAATTAGTGAAGCGATGATGGATACAATGAAGAAAATACACAAGTATTTTCACTGGATAGAAGAGGTTGAGAAGAGTTTTAATCTGTTGAAGAGGAAGACTACGGAACAACCAGTTTTGGTGTTGCCGGATTTTCGAAAACCATTTCAGGTGAAATGCGATGCAAGTGGGTTTGCAATAGGAGAAATCTTGAGTCAAGAAGACAGGCCGATAGCATACTTCAGTGAGAAGTTGAATGAGGTGAAAGTGAAATACTCCACTTATGATAAGGATTTTTATGCTATCATACATGCACTAAAGAAATGGAGGCATTACTTGATCTCGAAGGAGTTTGTTTTATATAGTGACAATCATGCATTGCAGTTTGTGACTCAACAGGAAAAGTTGAATCAGAGACATGTCAAATGGGTTGAGTATATGCAGAATTTCAATTTTGTGATTAAACATATTTCTGGAACTGCTAACAAAGTTGTTGATGCTTTGAGCAGGAAGTGTTTATTGTTGCAGGAGTTCAGAGTCAAAACGTTAGGTTTTGATGATCTCAGGGACATGTACGCAGATGATCAGGATTTCAAGGAAGCGTATGAAGCAACTGAGAATCCAATTCTTAGGGATAGAAGCTAGTGGGTCGAATACATGATCCAGGAAGGATTACTGTTTAGAGGTAATCAACTGTGTATTCTGAAATGCTCCATGAGGGAGAATTTGCTGAAGGAAAAACACAGTGGAGGATTGGCAGGACACTTTGGTCATGATAAGACATTCGCGAAGTTGAATGAGTCATATTTTTGGCCAGGAATGCGAACCGATGTCAAAATATTTGTAGATAAATGCACAATTTTCCAGCATTCGAAGGGAAGAAGACAAAATGCGGGGTTTTATCAACCATTGCCCATACCTGAAAGGCCGTGGGATGCAATAAGCATGGATTTCATATTGGGGTTTCCAAGAACACAAAGAGGTTGTGACTCAATATTTGTGGTAGTGGATAGATTTTCCAAAATGGAACACTTCATTCCATGTCAGAAGACCAGTGACACAACTCACATTGTGAATCTGTTTTTCAAAGAAGTCATTCGACTTCATGGCTTACTGAGAAGCATAGTTTCAGACAGGGATACAAAGTTCATAGGGCACTTTTGGATGATCTTATGGAAGAAGTTGGGAACTAACTTGTCGTTTAGTTCAGCTTATCATCCTCATACGGATGGACAGACAGAAGTGGTAAACAGAAGTCTGGGATACTTACTGAGAAGCCTGGTGAAAGAACACCATAGCCAGTGGGACCACATATTACCACAGGAAAAGTTTTCTTATAATGACTCAGTTAACAGGAGTACAGGGCAGAGTCCATTTCAAATTGTTTATGGCATGCAGCCAAGAGGAATTTCTGAATTGAGGGATTCAGAATAGACCGCAACTAGGAGCGCTAGTGCAGAAGACTTCGTAGAGGCGATGAAAGAACTTCACAGCCAGGTGAAGGAGCAGTTGCAGAGCTCAAATAAAGAGCATAAGCGTAGAGTAGATCATCACAAGAGACAACTTCAGTTTGAGGTTGGTGACTTGATTCTGGCACATTTGAGAAAGGAAAGGTTCCCGAGAGGAACGTATAATAAGATGAAGATGAAGAAAATTGGGCCGTGTAGGGTCTTGAAGAAATTCGGGGAAAATGCTTACGAGATTGAATTACCCGATGGGATCGAAATTTCTCTGATATTCAATATCTCGGATTTGTACCCATATAAAGCTGAGGAAATAGGAACTGGAGATGAGAAACCAGTGATTCAGTGGACAAAGCAGATGCCAGTTGCAGATATGCCACAGATGGAGCACATACTGGATAAACAAATTGGTAAGAAGACTAGAAGGAAATAATACTTTGAGTATCTGGTCAAGTGGAAGGGCCATCCAGTTGAATATGCCAGCTGGGAGAACGAAGTGGAGATACAAAAGCATGGACAGACCGTGCACGAGCTCATGGACAGGAGCCCATGAAAATTTTCAAGCCAGAGAGTATGATGCAGGAGCATCTCAAGTGAGCCAGTGTGGAAGCAAAAGGCAGCTAGAAAGCGCCCAACACAAATTTTGAAATCACCTTGAAGTTGATGCGCGATCTTAAATGAATCCATTAAGAAGGAGCACACTTGTAAAATGTAAACGGACCTTGAGCAATTCGCTCTCATCCTTAGTAGGTAGAAGGAATTTATGGTAGTTAATGTAAAGTAGGTAGAATTGATTGTGTAGATTAGACAGTTTTAGAAGGAAAGAGGGAAACAGGATATAGACACCCTCATTGTGTATTTTAATAGGATTTGAAGAGAATAGAAGAGAAGGAAGAGCAAGAGCATGTAGAGAGTTGTGTAAGAACACCCATGTACAGATATTTGGATTAATAGAAAGAGGTTGATTCAAATTCAAGGTGTCGTGTTTGTTCTCTGTGTATCGATGTTGAATGATATGCTCATGAATGTTTGCTTCCTGTTATGCATTTGCTTTATATGTTGTGTATATGATTTCATGGTTTGGGTTTAAAATATGAGAGGAAGTAGGAATGAGTTTCAATTGTTTCTCTATCTGAACAAGGATTCCTGCAAGGAGTGCAGTCGAATTGTTCGCAAGGAGTGCATTGACAAAGGGTTCAGATAGGGTAAATTTTGTTCTCATTCACCCACAAGTGCAGTTGGGCACAGGAGCCATGCAAGGAGTGCATAGGTTGAGAAAAGTCTCAGGGTTGCGAACCTGAGTGAAGGATTGAGAGATTTTTTCTGTAGGTGTGTGCAGGGTCGAAGAAATTTCAACACTTGGAAGTGTTTGAAAATCTGCCGCAAGGAGTGTGAGCAAGGGTGTTTCCAAAATATGCAAGAGTCTTCTCTAAGATTTGGAGTATAAGGAAGCTTAGGAAGGATAATGCCTTCGAAATTGTTGAAGGACAGTGCAGGGAAGATGTGACTGGAGGAATTTAGAAGGTGTCGTAAGTTTGCGCCGCAGAAGGATGATTTACCAAGGGAAGGAACGGACAGTCGGAATTCTCCGAGGAGAATTTGTGAATTTTTGTAAGCCATTAGATCTCAAGAAGGAGCAGAGGATATACAATGAGTATTCTCGAGAGGTTCAAATCTCAGGAGGGGCAGGACCGTAGATCTGAGTCACAAGGTTCGTTGGATTTACACGTGGGTTTCCATATCGGGTTTTCGTCGGTGGAAGTCCCGTAAACGTTTCAACGGGAATCTCGAAATCACGAAATGCGATATCCCAAAAGCTAAGGGGATTGTGTGGGCCACAGCGGAGTCAGTCAGTGGACAGGTGGCATGCTATATCGGGGTTTCGTGGAGTGAAGTCCCAAAACATATGCATTAGGAGTCACGATATTGCAAACTCCGAAAGGCCGATGAAGTGAAGAAGCGTTGAAAGTCAAACTCGCTCGTGTATCAGAGTTTCGGCAAATCGGGATTTGGGAGTCAGAGAACCGAGTTGTTTGACATCATGATCGCTGAATTCGCGATAGGGAAAATCCTGAAAGGAGAAGGGGAAGGTCAACATTGACTGTTGTCGGGTTTCAGGGATTTGAGAGACCAACACTCAACCACTGACCTTGCAAAGCCGTGAAGTCCAATCTCCCAAGTGTAAGAGGGGATCCCACGAGAGTCACTATGGGTGTAGATTTCCTGATAGGGAAATAGAAGAGCCATTCCAAAGATCTTCGGGCCAACGGTAAAGAAGAAGATCCTGTGAACACGCGGACCTTCTGACCTGCTGGTTGAGAGGTCGCGAGCGTGTGTGCCATCTTGTTCCATGATGGGCAGGTGCTTCTTTTCCCTAGAGGGTCTGGCATCACTTCGGCCAAAGTGATTGGTACTAGACATGAGAGGCTGTACAAGTTTTTGTTCCAGCCAGTACGAGCATTGATTCATTCTACTAGCAGTAGCAGTGACCTATGTGAAATATGGCACAGGAGGCTGGCACATTTGCACCATGGGGCTTTGAGAGTTCTGAGGGAGATGATGATGGGAGTTCCAGATTTCAGATCAGAGCACCATGAGTTGTGCAAGGGGTGTACCTTGGGAAAGTACACCAAGACTTATTTTTCGAGCAGTGACAGTAGAGCAGCAGGGATACTTGATCTTATACATTCAGATGTATGTGGCCTGATGTATTCAACATCATTGACTGGATCCCTATACTATGTTGTATTCATTGATGACTTCTCTCAGAAGTCCTGGATTTTCTTCATGAAGACCAAAGGACAGGTCTTCAGTCGGTTCCAAGAGTTCAAAGCTATTGTGGAGAACCAGACAGGGAAGAAAATCAGAGTCCTAAGATCGGACAATGGGGGTGAGTATACCTCCAAGGAGTTTATGGATTTCTGTGCAGGAGAGGGCATCAGGAGGGAGTTGACTATTCCTTATAACCCGTAGCAGAATGGGGTTGCTGAGAGGAAGAACATGGCCATTGTTGGGTCTGCGAGAGCCATGCTACATGATCAGGGGCTGCCACTATTTCTATGGGCTGAGGCATTCTACACTGTAGTTTATCTACAGAATAGGAGTCCTCATAGGGTTGTGGGGAGCATGACTCCTGAGGAGGCTTTTTCTGGGAAGAAGCCTGATGTGGGGCACTTTCAGATTTTTGGGTGCATCACTTATTCATATGTCCCTTCTGAGAAGAGGACAAAACTGGAGCCCATGGCAGAGAGAGGGATCTTTGTTGGGTACAGTGAGACTTCAAAGGCTTTCCGTATTTACCTTCCTTCCTTGAGGAAGACTGTCTTGAGGAGGGATGTCAGATTTGAGGAGGACAGAGCCTTTAGGAAGTCTAGAGGGACAGAGAGAGGTGATCAGTCTTCATCTCAGATTCAGGTGAGCCCATAGTAGACTATAGTGACACAGATTTTAGGGCCACCAATTTCGGTGACTATAGGTTCATAGGTGACAGGGCCATAGAGTTTAGGTTCACAGGCTACCAGTCCATAGGTTTCAGGATCAGGTACTTCAGGTTCTACTACAGGATCATTGTCTTTAGCAGATGGGGTTGAGCAGGGAGAGTCCCCTCCACAGGACACTACTTCAGAGAGGAGGAAGCCCAAGTGGCTTCAGGACACTTTGAGGGAGGCACAGGGTTCAGTGGGGACTCCCAGATAGGCAGTGAGGGAGAGTAAACCTCCCGAGAGGTTTTGCAGCTACATCGCGATGGTGAGCAGTATTTGGGAGTCTGCGACTTCCAATTTTGAGGAGGCAACTAATAGACAGGTATGGAGAGATGCCATGTTGGAAGAGTACAATTCCATCATGAAGAACGATGTTTGGGAAGTTGTTTCTAGACCTGAGGGGAAGTCACTGGTGACTTCCAGGTGGCTCTACAAGCTAAAGCATGCTGCAGATGGTAGCATTGAGAAGTACAAAGCTTTCTTTGTGGCTTGGGGGTTTTCACAGGTTGAGGGAGTCGACTATGATGAGACCTTTACGTCAGTTTCTTGATACACTTCGATCAGGGCAGTGATCTCCATTGCAGCAGAGATGGGTTGGAAGATCCACGAGATGGATGTGAAGACCGCATTTTTGAATGGTCTTATTGAGGAGGAGGTATACATTAAGCAACCATTGGGCTTTGAGGTGCATGGGAGAGAGTCTCATGTGTGTAGACTGAAGAAGGCATTGTATGGGCTGAAACAAGCTCCCAGAGCTTGGTATTTGAGGATAGATGCATATTTGCAGCAGTTGGGTTTTGAGCAGAGTGAGGCAGATCCCAACCTATACTTCATTGTGGTTGGAGAGGATCCTCTCATTCTTCTGCTTTATGTGGATGACCTTTTCATTACAGGGGCAGAGAGACTCATAAACAACTGTAAGGAGAGCCTTTCTTCAGAGTTCGAGATGACAAACATTGGACTGATGCATTACTTTTTGGGATTGGAGGTTTGGCAAGATCCTGGACACATCTTCCTAGGACAGGGGAAGTGTGTGTGTGACATTCTGAGAAGATTTCAGATGGGGGATAATAGGCCCATGACCACTCCCATGATTACCAACTGGAAGAAGCTTCATGCTTCCGAGTCATAGTTGGTGGATTCCACTTTGTATCATCAATTGATCGGGTCATTGATGTATTTGGTCAATACCATGCCATATATTTGTTTTGCTGTCAACACTCTCAGCCAGTTCATGGTGGAGCCGAGGAGAGTGCACTGGGTGGCAGCAAAACATGTGCTCAGGTATCTTTGTGGTACGGTAGATTATGGTCTGGACTATCATAGAGGAGATGGATTTCATCTGGTTGGCTATACAGACTCAGATTGGGCAGGATGTGTTAGTGATAGGAAAAGCACTTCAGGGTGTTGCCTTGGATTGGGATCAACAGTTGTGTCTTGGTTCAGTCAAAAGCAGAAGTCAGTGGCTTTGAGTTCAACAGAGGTTGAGTATATCGCATCTAGTCAGGCTAGTTGTGAGGCCCTTTGGCTTCGCATGATGCTAGTGGGATTGTTCGGTGTGCAGTTGAGGCCTACCGTGATTTACTGTGATAATCAGATTTGCATCAAACTCTCGGAGAATCCTGTTTTTCATGACAGGTCTAAGCATATTGAGATTCAGTATCACTTCTTCCATGATTATGTTCAGAGAGGAGCTGTGGAGCTACAGTACATATCTACAGAGGAGCAGGTTGCAGACATACTCACCAAGGCATTGAACAGGGGAAAGTTTGTATTTTTCAGGGACAAGCTTGGAGTGGTGAATAACACTTTCTTTGGTATGAGGGAGTGTTAAATTTTAAAATTAAATAAAGTACCAAGGCAAGTGTTTCTCTTCCCTAGGCGCTTAAGGGGGAGAAAGTGCCTAATGTGGGTCCTAGTCATTTAATTTGTGAGATGCAAATTAAAAGGTGACTTTATGACTAAAGTGAGGGTGAGTGAAGAGACACCAAATCTCAGCCACCCA
>ML823153.1:132546-148443 GCA_009831015.1 Picea engelmannii
TAATTTGTGAGATGCAAATTAAAAGGTGACTTTATGACTAAAGTGAGGGTGAGTGAAGAGACACCAAATCTCAGCCACCCATCTAATGTAATCTCAACCATTAGATTAGAAAAACCCTCACCTTCCCTCATGAGGTCGACTAAGGCAAGAGGGCGCACCCAATTCTTAGGTAGTTCAAGAATTCTTGTTGAGAGAACAAGAGAGAGCAAGAGAGAGGTCGAGCTTGAGAAAAGAGACATGATTTGCTGAAGGAGAGCATGCATCCCAAAGCAAAGAGCAACATGGATTTTGAGGCAGAAAACAGTAAGGAAGCACATGCCATACCATACAAATTTGTGGAGGTCGTATAGAATTTAATGTGCACAAAAATCGAGGAGGACAACAACTACAATTTCTAAGATTATTGGCACGCATTCCAAGGTTTTCGTACAACATTTATTGGCACAGAATGTGAGGTAACTGCTGTAATAAATTTCAGAGTGTATTTTCATACAGTCCGTACAATTTGGCACAAATTTTGAGGGCTTTACAACATGGTTTACAAGGAGCTGTTCATGCTGGGTTTTCCGTATAGTCTTAGCAGAGTTTTGGCATGAATTTTTAGACAGTCTGTACAACATTATTTGCTGGGACAGCCGTATAGTTGTACTGATTTCTGGTTCAAAAATCGAGGAGCAAAGCTATAGGAATTTCCAGATAAGTTTGTGTAAATTTCTGAAGATGAATATGCTATAAAAGAAATTTCTCAGAAGCTCATAAATAATAAAAATCCCTCTCTCACTGGTTTTCCCCTTGTGGGTTTTTCCAGGGTCGAAGTTAGACCGAAAATCTTTGTGTCTATATTTTCTGAGTTTTGCATATTGCTGATATTTTATTTCTGCGTTGAAAACGATGTTCAGAATCCTCATGTTTCAGTTCTGAAGTTTATTTTCTGTTAAGTTTTTATATGCTGAAACAATGATGAAACATATGCTGAAACAGTGTTGTAACTAGTGTTGAAATAGTGCTGGAACATATGTTGAAACAATGCTGAAACAGTGTTGGAACATATGATGAAACGGTGCTGTAACATATGCTGAAACAGTGCTGTAACATATGCTGAAACAATGCTAAAACTGGGTTTGGCATTTAACTTTGGCTAAAAAATCAGTGAGATTGAAATTGGGTTGGGGTCTGAATTTTTTTTACAACCTAACCATTTGGATTACATTTTCTTCCCAGAAGGAAGTGAGAAGATGCCTAAAGTTACCAATGATAGATAGCAATACTACTTATCTTCCATCTTGTACCAAAGGATAAATATTGTATCGTTGCGTAAAGGAGGACCATTTAGAGGCAGAGAGATAATGAGATTGCAATGAACTATTTGGGCGCCACTCAATTCATCCAGGAGGTCATCAATGACAGGAATGGGAAATTTGTCTTTGATGGATGGAGAGCATGGAAGTCAAGACACATTCTCCAAGAACCTTCTTTCTTCAGTACCATGATGACCGGAGAGGAGTAAGGGATCGTACTAGGACGAATGACGCCAGCAGTAAGGAGCTCCTGGACCATTTTTTCAATTTCATTTTTTTGTGCAAAGGGGTGGTGATATGGATGTATATTGGGGGGAAGGCTTCCTGGGACAAAAGGAATGGAATGATCATGGACACCGCGGGAAGGCAGGAGTCCTTGGGGAGTGGAAAATACCGTTTTATGTTTAGAAAGGAGGTCTTGGAGGTCTTGGGGCACTGGTGGGGTCTCTGTGGCTTGTATGGCATGGAGTTGGGCAATGACGCCATAATGACCTTTTTTGAGTAGTTTTTCCATGCGATGAGAACTAATGACCTCAGGTGAACCAACAGTGATGCCTTGAAATTTATATTGGTGGCCTCCTTGGTCAAATTGCATGGTTAAGTTCTGAAAATCCATGAGAATGGGACCCAAAGTCCTTAGCCAGTCTGCACACAACACAATGTCGCAACCACCCATGTCAATAGAAAACATATGGGATTTTAGGTGGTAGTCACCGATTTGGAACATTTCATAGAACCACCATTGGCAATCATGATTTGGAAATTGTTGATAGCATGGATGTAGCAATGGGTTTCTTGGGCAATGCAGCGATGAATAAAATTGTGGGTGCTGCCACTATCAACCAGAATGATGACCTTTCGGTGCTTGATGTAACCGATTAACTTGAGGGTTTGGGGGGCAGAGAAGCCGGTGAGAGCATTGAGGGAAATGATCGGTTCCACTTCGGGAGGGTCGGAGGGAGGGTTTATGTCAGTGATTTCTGGTGACTCGAGCAAAAGGGAAGTGTCAACATATTCTTTCGGAATATCCTCAGAGATGGCCATAAAAAGATTTTGTTCCTTACATTTGTGGCCAGGGAAATATTTGTCATCACAATTATAACAAAGGCCTTTGAGTTGGCGTTCAGCCATTTCAACCCTGGTCAATTTTTTGATTTTTAATGGGGCGAAGGGAGTAGTGGGGTTTACTGGTTTAGGGTGAGGGATAAAGGAAGGCTTATGGTTTTGAGAGGAAACAATTTGTTGTTCTTATTTAGCTTTTTTGGTAGCCTCCATCCAAGTCGTAGGTCGAGCCATGAGGACATGGGCCTGAATCTCCTCCTTGAGGCCACTGATAAAACACTCTCGAAAGAAAGCATCAATCATGCCCTGTGTTCGAAAATCCAGATGCTCAAATGCAACTATGAAGTCTTCTACTGTGCCCGATTGCTTCAATTTTGTCAAACAACCGAAATGGTTGGTGTTAGTATCAAAGCGTTCATAAAGCTCAACCACAAATTGGGTCCAAGAAATATACCCTTGAATGGAAATTTTTCTCCATTGCCACCATTGCCAGTGTTCTTGATCTAGATGGAGAACACCATATCGAAGTTTGGCCAAGTCATCTGTAATATTGTAGAGAGAGAAATAATGCTCCATTTGGGTGACCGACTAGTGGGGTCTGAGCCATCAAATTTTGTTACATCCACCTGCAGAAGGCATATGTCCCGTTGAAAGTGATGAGGTTGAAAGGAATGGGAAGAAGTTTCACCTTCAGTCTTTTTATGTGCATCAAGAAAAGAGTCCTCAATAGGGATCTTGAGTTTGGTGCAGAGTGATGCAAAGACAGATTCAAGCTGGGTGGTCAGTTCGTGTCTGACTTACACCATTGCAGACTGCATGACTACATTTACAAATGAATTCATGGATGCATCACGGGAGGCAATAGTAGCACTGAGTTGTTGCACTTGTTGTTGGGTCTTGAGGAAACCAAATTGCAAGGTGTTGAAGCGAGACTCTAGTTCTTGGCTACGGGTATGGGCCATGAGGATGGGTGAACTGAAAAGGGAGTGGGCGGGGGCATAAATTTTTGCAGAAAATTGATATGGATGAATGTGATAAGGGAGAAGAGATGAATCTAATGGAATAGGTCTCAAATAATAGGTTGAGCATATCGCAGCTAGTCAGGCTAGTTGTGAGGCCCTTTGGCTTCCAAGATGCTGGTGGGATTGTTCGGTGTGCAGTTGAGGCCTACCGTGATTTACTATGATAATCAGAGTTGCATCAAACTCTCGGAGAATCCATTTTTTCATGATGATTCTAAGCATATTGAGATTCGGTATCACTTCTTCCGTGATTATGTTCAGAGAGGAGCTGTGGAGCTACAATACATATCTACTGAGGAGCAGGTTGCAGACATACTCACCAAGGCATTGAACAGGGGCAAGTTTGTATTTTTCAGGGACAAGCTTGGAGTGGTGAGTAACACTTTCCTCAGTATGAGGGAGTGTTAAATTTTTAAATTAAATAAAGTACCAAGGCAAGTGTTTCTCTTCCCTAGGCACCTAAGGGGGAGAAAGTTCCTAATGTGGGTCCTAGTAATTTAATTTGTGAGATGCAAATTAAAAGGTGACTTTATGACTAAAGTGAGGGTGAGTGAAGAGACACCAAATCTCAGCCACCCATCTAATCTAATCTCAACCATTAGATTAGAAAACCCATCACCTTCCCTCATGAGGTCGACTAAGGCAAGAGAGTGCACCCAATTATTGGGTAGTTCAAGCATTCTTGTTGAGAGAACAAGAGAGAGCAAGAGAGAGGTCGAGCTTAAGAAAAGAGACAGGATTTGCTGAAGGAGAGCATGCATCTCAAAGAAAAGAGAAACATGGATTTCGAGGCAGCAGACAACAAGGAAGAACATGCCATACCATACAGATTTGTGGAGGTCGTATAGAATTTAATGTGCACATAAATCGAGGAGGACAACAGCTGCAATTTTTGAGAGTATTGCATGCATTCCAAGGTTTTCGTACAACATTTATTGGCACATAAATCGAGGTAACTGCTGTAATAAATTTTTGAGTGTATTTTCGTACAGTCCATACAATTTGGCACAAATTTTGAGGGTCATACAACATGGTTTACAAGGAGCTGTTCATGCTGGGTTTTCCGTACAGTCTTAGCAGAGTTTTGGCATGAATTTTGAGACAGTCCGTACAACATTAATTATTGGGACAACTGTACAGTTGTATGGATTTCTGGTTCAGAAATCGAGGAGAAAAGCTACAGGAATGTCCAGATAAGTTTGTGTAAATTTATGAAGATGAATATGTTGTAAAAGAAATTTCTCAGAAGCTCATAAATAATAAAAAGCCCTCTCTCACTGGTTTTCCCCTTGTGGGTTTTTCCAGGGTCGAAGTTAGACTGAAAATCTTTGTGTCTATATTTTCTGAGTTTTGCATATTGCTGATATTTTATTTCTGCGTTGAAAATGATGTTCAGAATCCTCATGTTTCAGTTCTGATGTTTATTTTCTATTAATTTTATATTCTGAAACAATGCTAAAACATATCCTGAAACAGTGTTGTAACTAGTGTTGAAACAGTGCTGGAACATATGTTGAAACAATGCTGTAACTAGTGCTGAAACAGTGCTGGAACATATGCTGAAACAGTGCTGTAACATATGCTGAAACAATGCTGAAATTGGGTTTGGCATTTAACTTTGGCTAAAAAATCAGCGAGACTGAAACTGGGTTGGGGTCTGAAATTTTTTTACAACCTAACCATTTGGATTACATTTTCTTCCTAGAAGGAAGTGAGAAATTCCTAAAGTTACCAATGATAGATAGCCGTACTACTTATCTTCCATCTTGTACTAAAGGATAAATATTGTATCGTTGCGTAAAGGAGGACCATTTGGAGGCAGAGAGATAATGAGATTGCAATGAACTGTTTGGAGGCCCATACATCATGAGATTGCAATACACCCGAGTTGAAATGACCATTTGAGGCAGAAATATGTGAGATTGCACTGCACCCTTTGGAGTGTACTACAATCTCATGATTTCTGAGCCTCCAAACAATTCATTTTAATCTCTCTATCTATCAAACTCCAAATGGTCCTTTCGATTTGGGTTCATTGCAATCCCATAATCTCTAAGCCTCCAAATGGTCATACTGTTGGATCATGTTGTCATTGATGCCAATGGTTTGATTATTTGGGAGATTGTTGGATCATACACCATTGATGCAAATGGTTTGATTGATTGATGTCAAGTAATTGATTGATTGATGATTGATATGTATTGTCCTTGATGAGAATGATAGATGTCAAAGTGGAAACCAATTGATGAAGATGAATCAATGAGTTGTCATTGATACAAGATGCATAGTTAATATATATGATGCAGTGGTGAATTGATGCAAAGATGAATCATTATTGTCTTATCATGGTTGATAAGGTGCACAAATGGATTAACTCCAAAGTGGTCCCCTTATGGTGAAATCCCTCATGGGAAGACACTTTACAGATTGAGTTATCCTAGAAGAACGGTTGGAAGACTAATTCTTGCATGTGGATTAATGAGATGAATATCAATGAAGTTGTTGGTGAAACTATCCTATATGGATAGTGCTTGACATGCCATTTCTGGTGGTGTTAAGAACCAAATATCAATATAGCATAGAAAATCCTCAGAAAAAGTACTCAACGCCTTGAAAAAGTGTTGTGGGGTTATTCTACCCTACGGACTAACAAGCTAGGGCTTAAACTTGTATGCAGATCATGACCCTTAAGAAATAACTTTTAACCTTCTACCCCAAACCTAAAACCCTTTTTCTCATGCAAACATGGGAAGAACCAACTAACCTTTTTATCGACGGTTGGTGTAGATCCTCCGTTGAGTTTTTATCCCCTTGCTGCTGCTACTTCTTCCAAAAAGCTTTCCTGCAATCAAGACAAAACTATGCATGCATGCTATTGATCTACTAGAGGGTTAGAGATTAAACATAAATCAAATAAAACATACAAGACTCATGTATTTGGGATGGGAAAAGTATCTTTTCATTAATCTCAATACGAATCAACTTACAATGATTATAGAGACCGAACACCGTTCCTCGATCCTGATCCTGGGCTCCTCCTCTTCTTTGTCCTCCAACTGCTTTGCTTGAATTCTCGTAAATCTTGAGGAAAGGCTAAAGGGTTGGGACAAAACTGATTCGGCAATTTGGCAGAGTTTCTTTGCTATGATTTTCCTCCTTTGAATAGTACCCATACCCCTTCTTTTATAGGCTAGAAGGAGCTAGGGTTTTAGGCGAACTCTCGGCCATGCATGGCTGGGAGTTCCAGTTAACTGACCAAAAGCTTCTTGTTTCATCGGAAACTTTCCTGATTTTTTGCTTTGTTAGGTAAACGCTGGCTGTAGTGGGCTAGCCCGCATTCCAACGCGTGTAGTATAAGGCCTGCCAGCGTTCCAACACGCCCAACAGTGGGTTAGGGCGCGGGTTACTTAGTTTAAGAGGTTTTTCAAGAGTTTATTCAAATTGGCTTTGGTAATGAAGGGCAATGTGTTGGCCTGATGCCAGGTGAGTATGGATAGTGAAATTTAGGGTTATAACAGATGCCCCCTAATGTGTGAGGTCAGAAGAGCATCTGATGGCCGAAATACATTACCAATCCTTTACTAATCTGTACTGATATGCTGAATGAGTGAGCCCAGGAATCAGGAATCAGGAGGTGCCGTCTGCAAAAAATATCAAATGTCTCACCGAGGCAGGCATACCCATGCTTGGGATAAATCAGAACCATGGCTACCAATGAAATACACTGTAGATCCATGTCAAATAACTATAAAGAGTAGCCACGAACAATACACAACAGAGCTACATCTCGAAATCAGAAAGATGTACATAGAAAGTATCCATCTCTTAGAAGCTGATTCGGCCTGATGGCTGTACTTCAGAGCTCGAGCAACAACTTCAAAATCTTCTAAACTCAGGTAGGAGTGTAATATGAGTGTACGACTGCACTACCCAGAGGTCTTCGACGGCTCGTCGGTTGTGGACTTGATAATCTTGATGATCGGACTGAAGGTTTCAGTGATTTCGAACAAAGACTTGATTGGACGTTCAAGATGGCCGGGTATGCGGACAAGAGACATATTGCAGAGTGGCCGACTCAGGCTAAGTAACAAACTTCCCTTGGACAATAGCACGACAAGTGATAAGACTCAGGCAACATATCTGTTAATCATAAGTCTACGAAGCAGGAGGCAATGCAAACTCTCCATATGTTTGGAAGAGTAACCAAATGGTGGAGGACACAACTCAATATAGTGAGAAAAACTTCCTAAGGTCGGACTACATCCCAAAGTTTGATGAATCAAACGGACAAATGTGCTTTATCCAAGGGTGACTCATAATGCTGCCAATAAAGAAAATACCTTTCCCATCCTCTTTTTGGGGTATATTTGATTTTTTTTGTTCTTTTTGAATATTTTGAAAAGAATAAAGGAATATTACGTTACAAATGGAGGAACGAGCACAACAAACATACAAGCTCAAGGCACAAGGACAAGACTGATGTTCTAGGAAATGATACTCGGGAAAAATCCTCCGGTGGCCAAAGGTGTTAAGACGCAAAAGCAAACTGTTACTAGGCTGATGGGTAAAGGATGCAAATGCAGTTGATAGAACACACAATGGTAACATCCTTCGATGTAATTTTAACGAGCCCAGAGAAGGGAAGCTCAATGATTTTTCATGTTTAGAGAGTCTGAAAAAGCATAAAAGGAAACTCCATTGGGGTACCTTTTTCGTCAATAGTCTAGCCGGTTCGAAAAAGGGGTAAACTAGCATCGACTAGACGTCAATTCAAAACCATTTTAACGAGTGTGACAAGGACAAGATCACTCGGCTATTTTTTTCAATTTTAAGGAGTCTGAAAAAAGCTTAACTATGGACTCCGTCAGGAATATTCTTCTGGACTGTTTTAACGAGTGTGAAAGAATAAGGTCACTCAACAATCTTTTCAATTTTAGGGAGTCTGAAAAGAGCTTAACTATGGACTCTGGGGGGGGTTTCTTTTTCGTAAATTTAGTCCCTCAGGCCCGAAAAAGGAATAAAATCATACCTGAGGATACTCTTCTAAAGAATCAGAATTCGATAGATTATTCCTTTGTTCGTACAGTTGACCGTCCGGACCGAAAAAGGGGTAAACTACCGCCGGACAGACGTGACTTCAAATTTCAGTTTAACGAGCGTGAAGGGTCACAAGATCGCTCGAAAATATTTTCATGTTTAGAGGGTCTGAAAAGGGCTTAAAAGGAGACTCGTTTAAGGAACGTTCTTCTGGACTAGTTTAACGAGTGTGAAGAAACAAGGTCACTCGACAATCTTTTCATATTTAAGGAGTCTGAAAAGGGCTTAAAGAAGACTCCATAATAGTTACTTTTCTTAGTTAATCTGGACGAGATCGAAAAGCATAAATGCAGTCTCGCCGGATGTTGCTTTCGGATCTCAAAGTGAGCTTGAAAAACAACAAAGTTAGCTCAAGATCGACACTTTGTGGGTCGATGTCAGGTATCTCTTTGTAAGACCAGGCAAAAACATCACAAAATTCTTTGAAAAGATCCGTGTAAATTTGAATCTCTTCGGGGGAGAAATCGGCTCCGACGAAGACATTCTCCACGACGCCAGGGGTTCGGGAGATGTTGATAGGTATGGTTGCAGCGATAGTCGCCATATTGCCCTCAGCGTAAATTTCCTGTGTAGCTAAGAGGTTAATGGGACACGGCTGATCTCCCGTCATGGTGATAGTGAATTCTCCTGCCTTGATTCGGCTTAACTCTGGGAGGAAATATGATCTATGATGAATATCTTCCCAAGGTTTATCTGGACTAGTCATTGCTTCGATTATTGCTTCATCAGAAGGCAATACTAAATCTAACGAATCAGTGTTGGCAAGAGAATCCTGAGCCCAGATAGGCTCAAGGAGTGGATCCAACTCTTGTGCGGGAATCGGATTAGGAGTAGCTGAAGCTTGCTGTACCAAGGAGTACACTACTTCAGCGGCTGACAAGGGCGTATACATGCCCACATGCCCCGTCGCATCCATCAGGTCTGATGGGGAAGGAAGAATCCACGGATCCTGAAAGTAAGTCGTGCAGAACGACGAAAGATGGAAAATCTCAGCCTTGTGGTGAGTCGATATAAACTTGACATTGCCTTGAGGAGGTGGGTAATCGAAGGTACCCATCAAAGATGGGCACAAACCAACTCCTACATTGACAACACCGCCTTGAGGATTATCTACCATGGGAACCGTGGATGCCCCCAAGGCTGGGTCAGGTCGAGAGAAGGACAACTGATCAATAGTCACTATCCGACCTTCATGTGGAAACAGTAAGACTTGGAAAACTGTAGCGACCACCGCTTGCATTGCATAAGTCCAACTACGACCTAACAATAGATTGTAGTCGATGGGGGCATCAACTACCTCTACTTCGATGCACACGGTCTTCCCTCCTAACTACACAGGGAAAGAAGGAATGATGCCATGCGGTCGGAAAGAATGACCATCGAACGCAGTGAGGAGAGTAGGTGACGGAGACAACTCAGGTTGACCAATGGCTTTCCAGCATGCTAACGACATAACGCAAGTCGAAGCGCCCTCGTATACCACTGTGCGGAAGATATTTCATGTAAAAGTTTTCGTGGGGTGAGACACTACTATCTGAAATGCGACGTGGTAAGGCAAACGAGGTTTCAAGTGAGTCATATCTAACATGATGGTACCCGGGTTACAAGTCTCAGTAGAGCCTAAAGCAGTCAACAAGGCTTTCCTCTGAGCAGGGAAACTTTGGAGGACCTCCAAAGCAGACATAGTACAAGGGGTTTGGGATAAATCTTCCACCACAGAGTAGTTCTGGGCGGCCCTTGCATTTGGATTGTGAGAAGCTTGCTTAAACGCACCTTTTGGGATGCGTGTCATTGTTTCACCCAACGTCTTCTCGATCTGTAGAGGAAGAGATGGGATCTCGGTTTCCTTGCCCTTCTCAGGGGCGCTTGGTTTGCTATAGTCGTGCGCTCTAGTCATTATGAAAGCATCACTTTTCACCATATATACGTTCGCGGAAGATGAAGTATTTGGGGGAGGACAGTTTTCGTGGCTGCCCACCTCGGCACTTGTAGAGGCTTGAGTTAAATTTTGCCCATGCTGAAAGGGATTAGTCAACACGGCTTGCTGTTGCTGCGTGACAAACTTCTGGGCCTCTGCAAGTCGAGGGCATAGGTGGGTTGGGTGGTCTTCCGCACATAGGTTGCACGGATACCTCGCCTTCCTCTTTTCTGTGGTGCCCTCGCCAGCGTTATCATTTGGTTTCTTATCCCCCTTAATCTTCTTGCGTTGTTTTTTCTTCCCTTCGGGCTGCTGGTTGGCCTTTGGGTTAGTCGTCTATACGGAGTGTACTTCCGACGTTTGGGTAGGAGGAGCAGCCAAAGCAGGAGTCTGGCTGGCCACTGAGTGTTGTATAGATAACTGTTGCAATTGTTTTGTCAATTGCTCAGCGGGCTTGGTTTGTGCTGAACCGACTATGCCATCGGCATGTGGTCTGGCTCTCTGTCTTGTTTTATCCAGAATCGATCGTGGTGCATCCGACAGAATGGTGTACAATAGACCAGACTGAGAATAGATAAGCTCAAACTGTTGAGCCCTCATGATGGCATCTTCCTCGGAGAAAACCCCTGAAGTTGCGACGTCTTTGGATAACTGCAGAACTAAAGACTTAAGGAACCACTCAAGCAGGAATGCTGGTGGGACGGGTACCTTGATAAGACTCTTTCGGCGTCTCCACTCTCGAATATGATCCGAGATATGGTCCGCTATCATCTGCTCGAAATTAGCTAGCAACTCTGTGCCGACATCGTATCTCACAGGTAACTGGAAATGGTTAAGGAAGGCCATCGCTAGTTCGCCAAAAGAAGAATATTGTGAACGATCAAGCTCTATGTACCATTTCGCGACACTCCCAATAAGAGTGCGTTGAAACAATCACAACTAGACGGAGTCATCTTTCAGTGAGTTAGATGAACACCATAAGTGGAAAGTAGTCACGTGATCACCTGGATCTTCATTAGGCTTGGCCTCGAACTTTGGGATGTCTGAAGGCAACTTCGTCGGCATAGGAGGCCAATGTGGATTGTGACAGATAGGATCATTCAACAACCGTGTTAAATCTGGCAAGTGTAACGTCACCAAGAAAGGTAGTTTAGGTTGCTGCTAATAGCTGGGATAAAAGGGTCCTGGAGTTTGACTGGCACCAGGTTGCCAGGAAAAGTTTGGCTGCTGGCCAGGGTTTTGGTAGAAACCGTGACCCTGACCAGCGTAAGGGTTTTTCATTTGAGGAGACATCATTTGTTGATTCCCCATGAAGGACATAGGATGTTGGGCATTCATCGTGTTTGATAGACTTGGGGAAGGATTACCCCATGCTGGTCCCGAGGGGAGAGGCATAGAAGTCTGTCCGGGGTTCCATTGACTGTGGAAAGAATTACCCCAGAACGACATTCCAGAGGAAGGAATAGATCCTTGTCCTGAGTTCCAAGGTCCTGGTATATGTGCCCCCGGTGCAGGAATAGTACCCTGTGCCGGTGTATATTGTCCAAAAATGGGTGTGCCCCCAGATGGGAAAGCAGTGGATGCGGAAGTGTTATTACCAAACGTCTCGTTCCAAACAAACGGTGACGAACTTACCGATAGATTTTGTGCAGGTGTTCCTTGACTCCCGACTCCAAATGGACTCGTGTGTGCAGGCTGGCCAGCGGACACCTGATGCAATCCACTAAGCGAAGGGGACGAAGGAGGGATATGACCCCCAGTGTAAGGAAAAGCATTGAAAGGGACATGAATGCCCCCAAGTTGACCTTCCAGAGGAGCGTTAGAGCTCCCTGCCCCCAAACCCAAAGTCTGTAAAGTGGAGGAAGTGAGTACAGGACTTGTACCTGAACTAGGCATACCGTATGAAAACGGAGGGCCTGTCGCACTAGGTGTGTAAGGAGGTGTGGCTGCCGCGATAGATGGGGTCGATCCACTGTGCGACGTAGTTGCGGCCAAGACCATGGTGGCCCGGACCGTTGACAAAGGCAAGTTAGGAGAAGCTTCTCCTGTGGTAGTAACAGTGATAGGAATGGAAGAATTCCCAGAGGAAGTAACAGAGTTTGGTTCCATAACTGGGTTAGGCACTGACAGGCTTTCGTAAAATTGAATTGGCACAATAATGTCCGGCCAAGTATCAGTGTTTGGGGTTTCAATCATGCCAAGATTAGTGGTTGATTCCTCCGGGGGTTGTTCGGGCTCAAAATCCCCGGTTGCTTCGAAAGACCCTTGATGGTCTAGCTTCCGCCTCAAAGGTGGCGGGGGTGGCTCTAGTATAACCGGCGACAGGCCCAGAAGCCTTCGTGACCGGCGGAGCTCTGAATCCTCCACTGTGTGAGAAGATTCACGACACGCTAGGGTATTCTACATGAACAAACAATAACACCCACTAAAAGAAAGCCCCTAGAAGATAAATCAAGCAAGCACTAAACTAGTTGGAAGAACAGTTACAACAACCAACACTAGAGCAACTTACCGGTGCAAGTGAAAATCGAATACGGAAGCACCCTCCGGGTATACTCTACAAAGCGTGCCCCAATTTTTGTCCTAGGTACCGGGGTATACCCCCGCAGTCACCCGTGTATGTCCCTAGAAAAGATTGGCAACTAGTTTGCCAGCACGTGAACAGTCATCAGGCGGGTACAGTCGATAGTCGGGTAGACCACAATGAGCAGGGTATCAAGCCCGAAACCTGTCAAGGGTATTGAGAGCAAATGGTCCGGAAGACAACTGAGGAACTCGAACGGATTCGAGACCCACGAAGCTCCGTGGAAAATGCAAACGACGGAATCCCTTAACAAATCCTCGATATGTGTTCTCCACAATGCTCGATCCAGCTTTGGAGGGGTTATCTCCGCTACCTTTCCTTACGCGACCTCATGTTTAGCCCCTTTGTTAGAGGGGGGTCCTGAATAACTTTTCGTAACTGGACTTCTACACTCCCTATTGACAGACTCCAATGTTTAGTTTGGGTGGCCTTGGAGAATTTACTCTCCAACCTATTCCAAGGCCCTATTCTTAAGCTAGTGTATGCACCCTACAAACAAAAAGTCTAATTGATTTTAATTAGCGTTGCCTTTAATGGGATTCTTAAGTCACAAGGTACAAAAGTGAAACTGATGGTGTGTAAAAAGACTCAAAGCAAAATGCACAAAAAATGCGTGGAAACAAAACTTTTACTAAAATGCAAAACCAACAACTTTTCAACAAGAAAGACTACTTTTCTTTTCAAAATTACTAAGATTTCATGCAGTAAATATGAAAGACTTTCACTCAGATCTGCGAGCTACTTATGGTTGACATGTACTGGAAAAACTTATGAAAAAAGACTTCTTTCCTAGCTACTGATGCAACAACACAATCTTCAAACCAAGAAGAAAATGAAAAAGAGGGATTTTTTATTTTATTTTATTGCAAAATAACACAACAAGGAAAAATGTTGACAAGAACAAAACCAAGAGAATGAAAAGAAAACTCTGGCTTAAAGCACAGATCGCAAAAGAATCAGAGCACAAAAAACGTGAAAAAGCAATCAAGACAATACCGATTCTAACACTTGCCTAAAAACCATAAAACAAATATTTTTTCTCTTTTGTCTTTTCTATCAAAACATCAACTAACAAACACAGGCTAAGGGTAAGATGCCCTAACCTACTGACTGTGCGGCTCTAGACTCTATACCCCTGAGAGGAGCTCTTCTCACCATAGGAGGGGATGACTGCCCCACCCAAGCTGAAAAGCTACCAATCAAGCCCGCGACTGTCACCAAGACAACACGCGTGCAAACGCGTGCTGAGCTACAACAGCGTGTGGGTACCTGCGGGCAAGACTTAAATAGGCCGTGGGTCTGTATAAAAGCCAAGATTAAACAACACACACGTAGTCCAGACCTGAAAAAGGCCTCTGGTATTGACAACCAGGGTCTTTAAGAGTCTTGGATGCTATAACTTCAACAGAAAAGGAAAATTTGCAAAAAAGAAAACAAATGCAAAGAACAACCAACACAATAAGGCAGACTGAAAGCAAGACAGTAAACCAACAAGACCCAGACAGGATCCAGAAAGCCCCCTGAGAAGGTAAACTTCTGAAAGGGAAGAGGAGACTGCCTCTTAAGCTTCCTGGGCTCTACACGCTACTGAAACCACTACAGCAGGCGTTCAAACACGGGCTGTAGAAGGTTAGGGCGCGGTTCACACGCGTGCAGGCCGCATGTACCTCTGTGTATCCCGAGAATAAATTTCAAGCAACAGCCAAGGAAAAACTGGTATTGATAACCAGGTTCCCTGCTAGCTTTGACCTAACAGAAAACAAATAAACAAAGAAACTTAAAATCTACTTCTTTGAACTACCCAAGAAACCTTCAATGAAATACGGAAACCCTAAGAGTAAATCTCCCCAGTGGAGTCGCCAATTCTGTTGTGGGTTTATTCTACCCTATGGACTAACAAGCTAGGGCTTAAACTTGTATGCAGATCATGACCCTTAAGAAATAACTTTTAACCTTCTACCCCAAACCTAAAACCCTTTTTCTCATGCAAACATGGGAAGAACCAACTAACCTTTTTATCGACGGTTGGTGTATATCCTCCGTTGAGTTTTTATCCCCTTGCTGCTGCTGCTTCTTCCAAAAAGCTTTCCTGCAATCAAGACAAAACTACACATGCATGCTATTGATCTACTAGAGGGTTAGAGATTAAACATAAATCAAATAAAACATACAAGAGTCATGTATTTGGGACGGGAAAAGTATCTTTTCATTAATCTCAATACGAATAAACTTACAATGATTATAGAGACTGACCACCGTTCCTCGATCCTGATCCTGGGCTCCTCCTCTTCTTTGTCCTCCAACTACTTTGCTTGAATTCTCCTAAAGCTTGAGGAAAGGCTAAAGGGTTGGGACAAAACAGATTTGGCAATTTGGCAGAGTTTCTTTGCTACGATTTTCCTCCTTTGAATAGTACCCCTACCCCTTCTTTTATAGGCTAGAAGGAACTAGGGTTTTAGGCGAACTCTCGGCCATGCATGGCTGGGAGTTCCAGTTAACTGACCAAAAGATTCTCGTTCCGTCGGAAACTTTCCTGATTTTTTTCTTTGTTAGGTAAACGCTGGCTGTAGTGGGCCAGCTCACGTTCCAACGCGTGCAGTATAAGGCCTGCCAGCATTCCAACGCACCCAACAGTGGGTTAGGGCATGTGTTACTTAGTTTAAGAGGTTTTTCAAGAGTTTATTCAGCATGGCTTTGGTAATGAAAGGCAATGTGTTGGCCTGATGCCAGGTGAGCATGGATAGTGCAATTTAGAGTTATAACAAAAAGAGAGAATTTCATATAATAAGCCTCTTCGAGGGGGCAACCTCCTTTTACCCCACTTAAATGTTCAAGTAAAAGATGATTCAAAATGAAAATGTCTCCTTGGTATATATAGGAGACTAGGAGGTATAATTACAACTAATGGCCTAAAGC
>ML823154.1:15280-36132 GCA_009831015.1 Picea engelmannii
TCTGAGGCAAGTCTCTTCTTACATTCAGTGATGAGCTTTTCTTCTCCAGTTAAGAATAAGTCATCCACATATAGCAGTAATATTACTGGCTCATCGTTCATAACCTTGAAGTAGAGGTTAGAATCTTCTTTACTCTTGGTAAAGCCTAAGCTCGTCAGGAAACTGTCTATCTGGCCATACCAAGCTCTAGGAGCTTGCTTCAATCTGTACAATGCTTTCTTCAACTTTCAGACATGAGACTTCCTGTCTTCAACTTCAAATCCTTGAGGTTGCTCTATATACACTTCCTCTTCGATGACACCATTTAGGAAAGCTGTCTTTATGTCCATCTGGTGCAACTTCCACTTCATCTTAGCTGTAAGGGCTATGATGGTTCTGATCGAAGTGTATTTGGCTACAGAAGTGGATGTATTTTCATAGTCAATGCCTTCCTTTTGAGAAAATCCCTGAGCGACGAATCTTGCTTTATACTTCTCAATACTTCCGTCAGCAGTATGTTTTATTTTGAAGAGCCATTTGGAGGATACCATGTCTGTAGAGCATACCAGATTGGTCGATCTATTGAGCATTCCAGATCGGCCTCACTTTTGTATCAGGTTCTTGCTCATTATATTAATAAAGGTCAGATCTTGCTATTGGTTCCATATTTGGTGTATCTTGTACTTTCATTGATTGTATCTTTAGATCTATGTGTGATTATTGAACATAAACTCTAAGGCCGAAATCAAGAGGTCAACCTGCAAATAAACACATACAAACAAGTAAATCAACAAAGTGTTTGACGAAATGCCACACTCAGAAAAAGTTTAAAAATGCACCAAAAACGTGATGTTCCTGGCATCTTGGCTTGGGAACATTACAGGTAGCCTGGTTGAAATCTCATAGAGGGACTTGGAAATAAAAGCACCTGCCAGTAACAAAGAAAGAGAAGAAAACATTGATGTTGATAGCTCAAAGCCCTTCAGTTTTTTGGTTCCTATTATTTTAAGTGTCAATGAAATACAAGGACAAGAAAGGAGCAGAGGTGTGACTATTGAAGGGATGGATGAATCTTGCATTCTCTTCCTATGCTTGTCTTCATCATGAACAAATTTTCAGATTTTATAGGAGAAATTAATAAAAGTAATGATTGGTGCAATGTTGCTGACAAAAGAGTGATATGGCCTCCTTCTCAACTAGCAATCTATGATGAGAAAAAGCATACAGAAAACTGGCAGTATCATTTTTTGATTGGTCTTGGTGAAATTGAATAGATGAATTTGAAAAGGGGCAGTATCATTTCGTGGCATAATTATGTTGCAGCTTCAGAAAAAATTCATCAACAGGAGACATGCGATTTTGTGGAGCTTTCGATGAATCAAGTATTCAAAAATACAGAAGTGTGTTCTCAATAGGATATATGTTCAATTCTTAGAAACATATTGAACGTGATACCAACTTTATATTGTCAGCAACTGTAATGTCCCCATCTGGCTAATCTCTCTAAGAGAGAATTTCGCTAGCCTAATTGAGTTACCGTGGGATAGGGCGGAAAATCATCAAGGGAACATGAAGATCGGCAAAAAAAGTCAAGTGGGGTTATTATCCCACATTCATAAGAGAAGGAAAGAAAAGCTCAAATTAGAAGTATAAAAAAAGGGGATAGGAGTCTATCATGAATTCTTACGCTGCTTATTGAGAAAATAGATTTGGAGAACTCTTGGAGAGTTTTCTAGGGTTTTTGGAAACCCTCATCTTGATTTTCTGATTTCGGTGTTGAAACCATACACTCTAGTCAGATTTGGAGCGGGATCATACATATCTCGACATTGTGCTTCTGATTTGGAGCGGGATCATACAGATCTCAACATTGTGATTTTCTGATTTTGGTGTTGAAACCATACACCCTAGTCGGATTTGGAGCAGGATCATATAGATCTCGACATTGTGCTTCTGATTTGGAGTGGGATCATACAGATCTCGACATTGTGCTTCAGTGGTAGAGAAAGAATCAATATCTGGTGATTTGTTGAGCTTATTTGAGGAAATTTCTATGGTGTTTGCAGGTGCTTCAATGAGAATCGATTTATCTTGCATTTGGGCTGTTTATTTGGTGTGAGGCGCCATTATCTGCAGATTGGGCACATTTCTAGTGGAAGAAACCAGGTCGAGCTGCAGTATTTTGTATTGGGGGCGAGCTGCCGTTATATGACAGGCATTTTTGAAGCTTGAACACTGAATCCTAAGTTTCTTCTCCTATGGAACGATTTCTTTTGCAATCTGGGCGAGTTTCCCTTAGATCTGGGCGCTCTCTTCATTCTTTTGTTAAGGGAATTCGAGCTATGCTATAGGGTTAATATCTACTGCCAAAGGGGACGAGTCTGCTGTTGGGAAAGGGGTGCATTCCTTCCATTGCTATTCATTTTTGTTGGAGCTGTGAAAATAGTGTATATCTGGATGCACTTTCTCTTGTTCCCATAAGGAAGATCGCTGCCATTTCTACTTGTAGTTTAGCTGAGACCAAATATTAGTGTATGCTCTTTAATCTTCTCTTATTGGTCAAGAAAAATTGCTCCATCTGCTAAGTAAGGGACCATCCATCGCTGCTGTTATATGCACTGATATTATTCAAGTCGAAAGTTGACTATGGGGGAAAGTCGAGCTATAGGAAAGAGTCCTTTCTGATATATAACTTGCAATTATATTATTATCTGGACGAGAGCTACACCAAGGGGTACCAAATCTTCCATATTCAGGACTGCCATTATCATCTCTTGCTGCTATTATATATGTATGCCTCTTACAATTCACCATTGTGGACATAACTACTTCAGAACAGGCCCAGGTTCACTCTTTTCAATTACTGTTTTATTTACTCAAAGTTTGGTAGAAGTCTGATGTAATTACAGTGAGGGAAAATCTATGCAATTTCTGAAATTGCTATGTTAGTTCCAGACTTAATAAAATACTCAATTCCTATATCTATTTCTTGTGCCACTTCTTGTAAAGTTTCATATTGCAAAAAGGCTTCAAATTTTACATTTACAGCAGTAGAAGATAATGAGCTTGACATAACAGTGCACAATCAGACTTAGATTAGATTCAGAAATCCGAGGGTATAACAAGATATCTCTCTGGTTGGTATCTTATAAACTTCCCTTGAAGGTGATATCTCATATGTAAAATTTACTCAGGTTCAAGACATACTAAGTCTGAATAGGAAATCCGAGATATTCTCTGGGAGAGTATATTACAACAACTCAAGGTTTCTTTACTCTGGTCGAGGATGAAGCATCGGGGTAAAAGTCACGGACTTCGTAAAATATTTGCTTGGCTTCACTACCCTTTTTATTTTGTTAGTTATTTTTGTTTCTCTAATTGAAGTAGTGTGAATAATCCTTTATATAAATAAGCTTGCCTTCAAGCACTTTAATATTCGCAACAGTTTTTTGGTTGTTTTTCAAGCAATAGATCAATAAATTGTTTCTTTGAGATCAGAGGTTGACAAAGCAAAAAAAGATAGACAAAGAAAAAAAAAGATTGACAAAGAAAAAAATGGTTCAAATCAGAATGACTTCATGCTTAAGGATAGAAGGCACTTGGTCTGCAGTTCTGGGTTCCAAGCACCATTCCAAACAAGTGCTGCATGGCAGCGGAGTCCCTGCCAGGTTGGGATGGGAGTAAATGTGAGGTAGTAGAGAGACGTGGGTAGAAAGTTGAAGTAGATGTAATTTGCATGTAGAACATAGTAAAGTAAATATATATATATATATATATATATATATATATATATATATATATATATATATATATGAAATATGTACTTTTATACATACGAAATATGTACTTGTATAACATACATATTTAGATTTATACATACGAAATTTGTACTCGTATAAAGTATGGGGAAGAGATTTTATAGAGCATGCACGTAGCCCTCATTGCATACTTAGGCAATTTTTGGATCGCGGGTTCTCGGGGTGGCGGGTTCAAATTTTGGCCTTTTATGTTCCGTGGCCTACAAATAAGACCGACAGTTCCGCAATATACAAAATGACAGGCGGAGTGGTGGATTATAGAAATTTATTAGAAATTAATAATGTCAGTTATACAATAGAATAACAATAAGGTATGTTATATAGGTTCGTGGAGAAAAACACTAAAAAATTAGCATTGTCGAAGTATTTTGCTTTAAAACTAAGGCTTTTTTTGCACAAAAAGGATATAGCATTGCCGAATTGGTTTTGTTGAGCATGCACAGAGCTCTCATTGCATACTTAGGCAGTTTTTGGATCGCGGGTTCTCGGGGTGGCGGGTTCAAATTTTGGCCTTTTATGTTTCGTGGATTACAAATAGGACCGACAGTTCCGCGATATACAAAATGACAGGCGGAGTGGTGGACTATAGAAATTTATCAGAAATTAATAATGTTAGTTATACAATAGAATAGTAATAAGGTCTATTATATAGGTTCGTAGAGAAAAACACTAAAAAATTGGCATTGTCGAAGTATTTTGCTTTAAAACCAAGGTTTTTCTTGCACAAAAAAGATATAGCATTGCCGAATTGGTTTTCTTTGTAGATGTTTTACAGAGCATGGACGAAGTGGTCATTCCATACTTAGCCAGTTTTTCGATCGCGGGTTCTCGGTTTCAAAAATGGGCCTCTATTGTTCTGTGCCCTATAGAAATTGACAAGTGGGCTTGCGAACTATACAAACTTATTATAAAATAAATAATCTATGTTACATATCTCTGGAAATTACATGACCATTTAAAACATCAACGTCATTGAACACCAAAAAAATAACAGACAATATGAATTTTGCACCCAACAATTCCAGCATATACATGAGACAGTAATTTATAAAAGATTATAACATTGTACGAAGATTTATACTAATTTGTATAATGCTATAAAACTTCATACATTTTGTAATGCACAATTACGCAGTTGTGGGTTGGCGGAGTTCTGGGTTCACACTTTTCATGTCTAATGTGTTACGTGATATACATTTTGCATGAAAGACTTCGGTCATATAGATTTTTCAGCGAACAATTTCGTGATATACATGATAGAGAGCAATCTATAGAATATTATAACGTTGTATGGAGATTTAAAGTAATTTATATAATGCTATAACATGTCTTAGTTAATAAATAGTATAAGCTATATTTTATTCAGTAATTTTTTTTTATAAGTAAGATTGTATAAAAGTCTGTGAAAATGAAGGAGTTCAGAGAATTTTTGTGGTTTCAAGATGTAAACACTGAGCTGCCCTGAGGGAAAACCAACTCAGCTAGGCAAACCGCTTCATAACTTAAGTGTAGATTGTCACTGATACAAAAAGAGTTCAAAATTCAGGCCCGTAAGGGTGGGCGCTAGAACTGTAGAAAGTGTAGATAGCCTAATTAAAATAACCATGGAAAAAATGCATGAAAGGTCGGCATGCACATGATAAAACAACAGACAAAAACAAATCACCGGTATGGACTGTAGTGTGGCGACGCGACCATGCAGAAGGCGCGAAATGTCGTGTTCCCGAGAGGAGGCGGCTCCTCCTGGAGTGGTGTGCGGTCTAGTTGCATAGCGTTCTCCATCTTTGATGGCAGGTGCTCTTCCTTCTGGACGTGCTCCGGGCGTGATGGAAGCCTCTGGGCCTCGCAGTCTGCGTCTGCGTGGCCTGAATTTTCCAGTGGCAAGACTGGTGTCGAGGTTGATGCTGCTTGGGCTGTTGCTGATTGGGCTGCCTCTGGTGCGGGGAGATGAGCACCTTGTAACGCAGAGAACAACTGCAAGAGTCGAGAGACTTTGCCGTCCAGGCTCTGTAGGCGGAATTGGAGGTCGTCCATGTCCCGACACAAGTCGAATACCAGGCTCTGCACTAGTGCAAGGCCTGTTTGCCACTCACATTCTGGGTTAGCGTTGGAACTCGCTCGAGATTGGGGTTGTCGTCGCGAATTTTGATTGGCTTCTAGATCATTCATCTGAAATTGGGTGTTGTGAAGCTGGTCCTGAAGGGACTGGGTGGCCGGAGAGTCGGGAGGGGCCAAAGGGCCTGGGTGTGAAACAGATGCAGAATTGGTTAAAGGTCCTGGGTTGTTGTTCAGTGAGGCCCCTGAGTAATCCAAGTCCTCCATTTTGTTGGCAAGGGACATAGGAAGGGGCGGGAGAGATGCAGAAATTTGAGTCCACTGCGACAGGGAGGAGGACGAGGTGGTCGAAGAGGAGGATAACAGGGAGGGACCAGGCGGGGGATGCAGGACCAGGCGGGGTCGGTTTGGCTGGCAGGCTGGTCGGCCTTTGGACTTCCTTCGTTGCCGGGGCATCTCCGGGACAGTGGGAGAGAGAAAACGCGACAGGAACATAACAG
This sequence comes from Picea engelmannii, assembly GCA_009831015.1. NCBI lineage: Eukaryota > Viridiplantae > Streptophyta > Pinopsida > Pinales > Pinaceae > Picea > Picea engelmannii. The sequence continues at coordinate 21,633 of ML823154.1, forward strand.
GGCAGGACAAATGCAGAGCAGGGAAAGGCTGGGTAGGAAGCGGAGCTCTGAGAAACAAAAAGTAGGAAAGAATGAGCCATCTAGACCTGCTGGAGCAATTGAAATAGGGCGGGCAATTGGTGAGGTTCCATAAATGGCCGCACATGCAGAGTAAAGGCGTAGTGAGGGTGCTGGTCCGTCGAAAGAATGCGAAGGCAGAGCAAGGTGCAGTGAGAGTAATGGCGCCATGCCTCGAGCGAGCTGAACTTGAATTGATTTGGCAGTTGGGAGTGAGTGGCACGCGGTCGTCACATCGCCGGTGCCACAGAGTATTGCTCCTGGCTGCTTTGCTCGACGCGTGTGTTGTACTAGCAATCCATCTACGAGAAAGGGAATACATGCAAAGGAATACAGACACGTGGGCAAGACTATTGTTTAGATATGCTTTGCATACGGTCGTGGAAAAAATACACAGAAATAGTAATAACGGGCTGGTGCGCTGAAATTTGGGCTTTGTTGTTTCGTGGCCTACAAATTACACCCAGAGTTCCACGACATACAATTTGACAGTTGGAGTTGTAGACTATTTGATATTTAAGGGTGTACATATGTTACAAAGAAGAGCTGCTAGATACCAAATATGTAATTTGATTAAGTAGATATATAGACGATTGTGGCTGTCGGGCTAGCAGGCTGAAAATTGTGCTGCCATATGTTCGTGGACAAAAGCATAAAAAGACTACCAACACCGAATTAGTTTTCTTTAAAACAAAGACACGGGAGCTTCATTCCGAGTTGTCGGGGTGGTGGGCTAAAAATTGGGCTACTGTTGTTCTGTGGCCTACAAATAGCACCGAGAGTTCCATGAAATACAAATTGAGAAGCGGTTTTGCGGACTATTTGAATTTTTGGATCGTAGGTTCTCGGGCTGAAAATTGGTTTTATGTTGTTCCGTGGCCTAGAAATAGCACTGAGAGTTCCACGATATACAAATTGACAAGTGGTCTTGTGGACTATTTGAAATTTTGGATTATAGGTTCTCGGGCCAGGGGGCTGAAAATTGGCCTTCTATTGTTCCGTGGCCTAGAAAAATCAAATATGTAATTTGATGAAGTAGATATATAGAGCATGCACGAAAGCTTCATTGTGGGTTGTCGGGATTGCGGGCTGAAAATTACGCTTCTGTTGTTCCGTGGCCTACAAATACGACCAAGAGTTCCATGATATACAAATTGACATGCTGCTTTGAGGACTAGAATTTTTGAACGGCGGGTTCTTGGTTTGGTGGGCCGAAAATTGGGCTTTTGTTGTTCCGTGGCCTACAAATAGTCTGTAGAGTTGCGCGATATACAAATTGACAAACGAACTTGTGAATTATTTGAAATTGAAGGCGCTCGTGTCGAACAAGTTTAGCATTCCCGAATTAGTTTTCCTTTTTACATATGCTGCTGGAGTAAAAAAAAATTAAATAGTACTGACGTCTGTTACATAGGCTGATGGAGAAAAGTATGAAACAAATATGATTCCCGAATTAGTTTTTTTTTTAAAAAGCGGCTTCTGGCCTTAGGAATTTTTTGGTTCGCGGGTTCTCAGGCTGGGGACCTAAAAAACGCGCTTCTGTTCTTCCATGCCCTACTAATAGCACGAGTAGTTCCGCGATATACAAATTGAGAATCACACTTGCAGAGTATTTGAATTTTAAGGAGCTTGTGTCAGAAAAATTAAATTCAGTATTCGCAGATTAGTTTTCTTTACATAGGTTTTACATATGCTGGTGGAAAAGAGGGCAAAAAGTATAGTACCAGTGTCTGTTACATAGGGCGGTGGGCAGAAGAACGAAATAAATAACATTCTCGAATTAGTTTTCTTTAAAACAGAGGCTCCTCGACACAAGAAATTGAAATTCATGAAATTATAGGTTCCTGCAGACCATAAACTATACATCGCAAAAACGTAATTTTGAAAAGCAGACATTTACTTTTATAGATACGAAATATGTACTTTCATAAAGTATGGGGATGAGATTTTATAGAACAACGACGAAGCCCCCATTCCATGTCCTACAAAGAGCAGGCAGAGATAGGCGGTGTACAAATTGAGAAGCGGGCTTGCGGACTATTTTAATTTTAAGGGCCTTTGTGACAAACATTGTGTAGGACATGTTGCAAAGATGCAATAAATGATAGTCTCTTTATGTCTGAGTAGAAAGAAAGTAGTGAACACAATTTTACGACATTTATATAAAAAAATAATAAAACGCGTTACATATTGCTGAAAATTTAGAGAAACATATATATATATATATATAAGTGAAATCTGATATCTGAAATTTGAGTAAGTGATTTATGTCATAGTTCATTCTGAAAATGAAAAATCTAGGAACACATAAAAGCAGGTGGAAAAGTAGCCTTCCCGAATTAGAGCATAGACAGAACCCTCATTCCATACTTAGCCAGTTTTTGGATGGCGGGTTCTCGGGCCGGGGACCTGAAAAGTGGGTTTCTGTTGTTCCATGACCTTCAAAGAGCACCGAGAGTTCCGTGATGTACAAATTGATAATGGGACATGCGGACTATTTGAATTTCAAGGAGCTCGTGTCCCAAAAATTTAACTGTCGGGAATTACTTTTCTTTACATAGGTTTTACAAATGGTGGTGGGAAAATGTTCCAAAAATATAGTACCAATGTCTATTACACAGGGTGGTGGACAGGAGGACCAAATAAATAGCATTCCTGAATTAGTTTTCTTTAAAACACGGGATTGTGGATACAAGAAATTGGAATGTATCAAACTATAGGTTCTTGGAGAGCATAAATTGTACATAGCAAAAACGTAAATTTTTAAATTAGATATTTACTTTTATACATACGAAATATGTTCTTTTATAGAGCATGTACGAAACTCTCATTCTATATAGTGTGATGGAGCCCAGATTACATACTTAGGCAGTTTTTGGAGCGCGGGTTGTCGAGCGGGGGGGCTGAAAATTGGAAAAAAATGAAACGTGTTACATATTCCTGGAAATTTAAAGAAACATATATATGTGTGAAATATGATATGTCGAATTTGAGTGAGTGATTTATGTTATACTTTATTTTGAAAAAGAAAAAAAGAGAATAGAGATAAAATAAACAGAATGACTTCACATTCAGCATAGCTGAAAATAAAAAATCCAGGAAGACATAAATATATAAGGAGACAAAAGAATAGTTTTATTTGGAATATATGAAAAAAAAATAGTTTGTTACATATTGCTGGAAATGTAAATGCATTTGTCATATAGACTAGGATTGGGGCTCCCGCGGACCATAACAGAAATATGTATAAGAAATAGGAGTGTGGAAATAAGTTGGACACGCTAGAATGTAATACCTGAAAAGTAGAAATGCGAAGATCAGTTTTTGTCTATAGATTTCTACTTAGAAAAGGAATATCTGGATTGATAAAGAAAGCACTATCGCTATACACTTACAGGGATGGTACGTATAAGTAATTTTGTGTTTGGTTGGTCATTCCTTTCCCTGCTGGTTTTTGTGGGCAACCCGCTTCAATAACTGGATTGATACATAGAGGATTTATGCATTTTCCTGTTGGATTTCGTGGCTGATCCACTTCAAGTTCTCTTCAATATAGCTTCTCAAGGGGGCGACGTTGATGTCATTGCGGATTCGAATGTTGAAAACTTCATTTTCTAATTTTCTTAGATCAATTAAAAGTTTACACAGACCTTCATGAATGTCTCCATTCTATAGCGAATACCCGACTAGTCAGTTGTGCACCTCTTCTTCATCATATTCAACAATTCTGTAAAAAATTTCTAAAAACAAAGCCTTCAAATTATCAACTTGTTGATCAAAAGCTTGCTTGGTTAACGTTAGCGAGTTGAGGATTAAGCTGGGGTCATGGAACCCGTTTGTCTTTCTTGCTAAGTCTATTTTGGTGAGCTTTGTGAATAATGTTTCTTTCTTTGATATTGCTTGCTCACACGATTGCACAATTGGGTACAAGTTCTTCACTTTCTGTTTCTAGCATGCTTCTAATTGAGTGAGCCTTTTTTTGAATGGGAGATCATGTTGTGTTCTTCTTGTCTCTGGCATGTTGTTGACATGAAAGACGAAAGGGATGATTGAGTGCACATAGAAAGCTTCTTCATTCTTTAAATCCGTCTGTAGAAGTAGGAGCAAGTTATGTGCTCCGCTCCTTAGGGAATCCATATTCTGTGATGTTTCCCAAGCCTTGGCAATTAGTTCTATTCTTTTGTTGATATTTTTCTCGACATATCGTCTACAGGATGCGAGGAAGCTGGAGGACCCTTTTAGATTTGTTGCAGGGGTGCACGTAGTTGCAGGCATGGCTATTTCCAAGGAGCTGCCAAGCAATGGCATAGGAAACAAAGCTTCCTCTAATTCCTTAATCCGGTTCTTTAGTCTGGCATTTTCGGCTTCAATGACTCCAATGGAATCATGAAGAGCATCTCCGATTGCCCTGTGAAGTTCAGAGATTTTGGATGTGTGCATATTGGCAAGGTCAAGTTTTGAAAGATGTTTTTTTTTCTTATTTTTTACATCTCTTTTTTCAATGATTAATTTTTTTGATTCGGTTTCAAAAACATCGCTTTGGAAAACGAAGGATTCATCTTCGTAAAAAATGTTGGTACCAACGATGTCCATTGAGCAGGCATGCTGAATTGCATGTGCGGGTTGATCAAGGTTACAGAATATGCTTTCCAGATCAGCGTCAAGATCCATGATTTGACGGTAAATGTCGGGCTGCTCCGCCTCCCCTACAATTCTTTTTCCGTTCTTCTACATGTGAAGCTCTTGAGGAAGATGTTCACTGTGTCTCTACGAAACTGCTGTGCAGCTGCTGCCAGTAGTTTATCAAAAGGTTGGCTAGCTCCAGACGCTGTTTGAAATGAAGAAATGGAGGGGACAATATAACCCCCCGCAAACATTGCTTCAATGCGTGTGAATGGAAAATCTCCTCATTAATGACAATATATATGCATGTTGTATGGTGACCTGTTAGAAGTAAAACATAGTTATTGCAAACTTAGAAGTGCGAAGGTGAGGGTTACGACCAACAACATTTAAGGATAGGTGGTTTCGTGAACGAACCAAGCTGGCGACGTGCAAAAGACATTGCATGGTATTTGAAATTAAGATTGGGAAGCGATTGGAGGTTTCGTGAATGAGGCAAGCTGGCGGCGTGTGAATGACATTTCATGGCATTTGAAATTAAAACTGGGAAGGGAGAAGAAAATGCTTCGCAAAAATTGCATTAATGGCAAAACTTCTTGAGCCTTGCACGCATCAATGACAACTTAGAGGGTAGCTGCACGATGACCTTTTAGCATTAAAGTTTTAGAAAGAAGACATATATACACACACACACACATATATATATATACACAATATTTTTTATCATGCACACGTGCGAAGGTAACGGCCACGGGGAAGAGCAAGCAAGGAAGGAATGACCAAGTCTAAAAGTGCATGGTTCGACATCGCGGTTCTCGGGCGGGCCGGTTCAAAAGAAAGCCTCTATTGTTCGGTGTTCTACAAGTAGCATGCAAAGTTCCGCGATATACAAACTAAGAAGCGGACTTGCGGGCTGGCCGACATTTGATAGACCATCTACAGTTTCTGGATCATGGTTTGTCGGGCTGGCGGGGTAAAAAATGATGCTCTATTGTTCGGTGCCTTGCAAATATCTTATGATAATAAATTGAGAAGCAGATTTGCAAGGTGACCGACTCAACATTCTACTTCAGGGCTGGTCGACTTCCACAAATGAGCAATACATATTTGCGGGCTGTACATTGGGCCGATTTACACCATATAGAAATTGGTTTCTCGGGCTGGCGGGTTCAAAATTGCCTAAGCAAAGCAAAGGGATCTGTCCAACTCCCACTGCACATTCATAATTCATATGCAACACTAAGTCTGTGATTACCAGATCAGTGTGTGTAGAAACGAGACAAAATTAAATATGTGCCTTTATAAAGTATGGACATGAGATTTTATAGATCGTGTACCGATATCGCATTCCATACTTGCGAGTTCTCGGACGGGAGGGTCAAAAAATAGGCCTCTATTGTTCTATGTTTTACACATAACACATACAGTTCCGCGATATACAAATTGACAAGCGGACTTGTCAAGTGGCTGAGAATTTATAGAGCATGTACAGTTTGTGCATCGTGCATTGTCGGGTTGGCAGGGTTAGAAACAAGTGTCTATTGTTCGGTGCCCTACAAATTGCTTATGATGCACAGATCCCTTATTCCATACTTAGCCGCTTATTTGGATCGCACACTTGCGGGCTGCACACTATGCCTCTAATGTTCTGTGTCCTGCAAATATCAATTATAGTATGGCGATATACATATTGACAAATGGACTTGCGGGCTAGCTATCTCAACATAGCAGTTTTGTTGGATGGCGGACGTGCAACGTAGTGGCTTCTCGACGCAAGAAAAAGATTTAAAAAAAAAAAAAAAAAATACTTGCAAACAAGTTTGAAAAATTCAGAGAAAGTAAAGGATTTTTTTTTAACTACGGAACAAAGGCAGAAAAATAATGCACCTTTGCATTGATTCGTGTACATCTCTGGGTAGGAGTTCTTTGCGCCTTCTAGTTTCCCTTTCTGTTTCTATCAACAAAAGTACAAAACAAAATGGATATGAACATAAGCTCAGATGTAAAGAAAAAGGCAACTACTATGTACATATATACAAAAAAAAAATTGAATAAGATGAATAGAGTCACAAATAGTTTTTTTGAGGATGTACCTTATTTTTTATTTTTTTGCACAATGTAGATTTTATAATTAGAGTAGAAGATCGTCTGAACGCTCACCAGAACACTATGTGTAGAAATCAGGGATACAAATATGCTTTGAAAAATAGAAATGTGAGTTTGCAATAAGTTTGATGTATATGTCATAATTCAAGTGCAATACTAATTGTATCGTGATCATACCAATATGTGTCTAAGACAAACATATTCTATTGAGAAATGGGCACATTGGACCAGACATGGTCAATAAGTGCGTTTTGCAAATGGGCTGTGTTGTTAAGAAGAAACCATAGACTGTATTTGCACATGTAGTTTTGCAATTCTTTTGTTCTCCCAGTATTTTGTAGCATGTCAATATTGAAGTCTCCTACAAGTACAATGGATCTGTTCACATGGAAATGGTCCAATGCATTGGAAATACCATTTACTATGTTGGAGAATGCTGCATGGGAAGCAACGTACATATTTAGTATTGTAACTTCTGTTCCATGTGGATTTTTTTTGGCAAGCACCAGTTCATTTTTTTCTTCGATATGTATGTGGTCCAAAATTGATACATTTTTTTTCACCAGTATCATCACCCCATGTGTAATGTAACTTGATATGCAATTGTGATTTGGAATTGTTTGTTCTGCATGCATAATGCCATGTGTGTTTCCTGCAAGCACAGAATATCGGATTGCATTAAATCATAGTCATTCAGTATATCTTCCATGTGTGCATTTAAGCTGCGTGTGTTAAGCGACAGTATTGATACAGATGAATTTGTTTGTATGGATTGGTAATCATAATGCAGTTGCCATTTTGCAGTGGTCCTCAGTCGTTCCATCTCAGTATCAACTTTCTATTTCACTCCGAAGTTATCTTTTGTCAGAGGACTTAGTAAATACAAGGAGTCTATGCTTCTGACATGGGACAGTGTTGTGTATACAAGTCCATGTATCTGAATTCCAGTAGGCTGAAATGCAACATTATCAAGTGTTAGGCCTTGTGATCTGTGGACTGTACGTGCACATGCAAGTTTAATCAGAAACTGTTTGCGAATCTTCAGTTGACCTGTCTTTGCTGATGTCGATATTGGCTTTGATATTCGTAAAAGAGGAGTCCAATCGCTTGCAGTGTTTGAATTATATAGATAAGACAACTTGCTTTCTTGTCGCTTGCCTATATGCGGTTCATAGAACTTAATCCAAAGGACATTTATTTTTTCTGTCTTCGTATAGCCTTTCAGTATTCCATCTGCACCATTCACCAAGCCATCATGCGAATCATAGTTACATGCATATATTTCAACTAACATTTCTAATTTCAGTGCAAGGTGCAAAGGTAAAGTGACTGAATGTTCATGAAGTGGGACATTTCCATGGTTGTCTTCTTCCAAGTCGATCGAATTGATGATGATATTATCACTAGGCATGAGCGACAACATGTGGCTATTATGCTTTGCAACATCCTTATTTTTGTAGAACAGGTAAGGGAACGTTGGATCTGTTGGTGCAGGCCGCAAGCACCTCAAATTGATATAGGTCAAGTTATCATATGTTTGGCTGTTTGTGCGCATTCTATTCAGAATTGCAATGAATGTTTCATCTGTCTGGCGCATTGTAGTATGCAACTCAAAGCATTTAATATTGTCTCTCCAGAAGTCATGGGTCATTGTTTCTATCTTAACGATAGGTTGTTCAAATATAAAGAATCTTGGATGGACTATGCCTGGTAAAGATCGCCACAAAAGATCATGTCAATGTTTCCAAAGTATTTGGTTTGCACATGTTTTATGCTTCTTAGCCGGCTGTCAATGGAATACAAGAAGCGACTGCCAATCAAAGATGCTTCATCTATAAAGACAAGTTGGAGTTCCTCGTAAAGATTAGATAATGTATCCAACATTTCTTTGCTAAGTGGAAGAAACTGTGACTTGTTAAAAGGCATTAAAAATGCAGAGTGGACTGTTGTTCCACCAACATTGTATGCAGCTTTTCCTGTGCATGCAACTATTAGGCCCTTTGGTTTCATAGGATCAGAGCAATTATTTGAATCATAGATTCGTATAAGCATTTGGAACAATGCTTTAGCTGTGAATGCCTTTCTTGTTCCTGCTCCGCCTATAAGGAACACGTGCACATGACTGTTCATGTTCAACCGTTTTTTAAGGGCAATGTCCTTTACAATTGTTTGTTGTTCGCGATTCAATATACGTCTTATTCTGTGGTATTCATTATTTTCAATCAGGAAAGGATGTTTTGTAACTTGAAAACCAAGGTTGATACGTTTTTCACTTTCAACGACTTGAGGATGAGGAAAATCCACTTGTAAGTCATAGGACTCGGAAGGAGTTCTGGTTGTTTTTGGGTTTCTGAATGTCTCATCATGATTGCCAGGGTTTTTTAGGTCATTAAGTGCAACTTCTAGATCGCCCCATGTTGGATTAACATTGTAGGTAAATCTAGCTTCATCGATATGCACTATAGTCTCAAAGGCAACATACACAGCCTCCCATGTAGAGAAGTTATGTATTAATGTCTCTTCGTTTTCATTGAACGGAACATACAACAACAATTTTTCTCTACAATAGTTTTCAGTCACAATGTTTATTGTATTTGACAAACCGTATAACAAATGTTTTTTTTCTTTTTGATATGGGTGTCCCATTTTTTTTGTAATGCGATACGAATTCCGCTAAGAAGATATGCCTAATAGGAGATGGACGCTGGATGTAATAATCAATAATAGAGCGACATATGACGTCCTCTGAATTGTTAGGTTCTTGTTGCAGTAAAACCGGTGGTTTAAGCATAAATGTGTGTTTTTCAAGTGGAGGTGTGTTTATGAAGACACATTTTCTTGAACTACAAGTGAGGGGCAAAGAAAGGGCAATGCGAACTGCTTGCTGAGCAGACATTTGTTGAAGATTAAGCAATGTATTGCCAAGGGTGCGTATCATTTGTATGGCATCAATATGACTTCTTTCATGTTCGAGTATTTTTCTTAATGTAGATGTCATAAATTTGTCAATCTTCATCATATACGAGGTGCAGTAGGATGCTGCAACATATGCATTCAACATGTAATGTGCATCTGTATTCGCTTTCCACATAACTGACATGTCCTTGGAGAAACTGTTGTTCCAGATATGCGATAAGTTTCGTTTAAGGAAAAGTGTTGGTTGCCTAAGCGTTATTTGTATGGCTTGGATGTACTCATCTTCTGATAGATTTACCTGTGTCAAGAAGGCATCAAAGCTCATCATTTCATCAAACCTCCTTGTTCTAGAAATGTGAACAAGGATTTAGTTTTCTCAACAACAACACTGTCCTCTAATCTAATTGGCTCTATGATTCTTGTAGCTCTCATTGGCGGAATAGGGAAATTGTATCTGCAATGCGAGCTTTTTCGTTTTCTACAACTTCTTGTATGGTAATGTCTATGGACTTTTGCAAGGTCTGGTTCCAAATGATTTGTATTGCATGTTATGTATTTATCCACAAATTGTTCGATCTCTGAATTCTTATCAGCTCCATACATTGGTGCACCCTCTATCCACAACAGTGCGTGGTCATGCTCATTTCCCCTATTCTGGAATTCAGTCACAAAAAAGTAGTCCGATATTTTTCCAAAAAATGTTTCATCATGGCATATCAATTGTCTCAAAGAATTTATTCTATGTCTATAGTATCGAGTACATGTCACTGGGTCTTTTCTTATGAGGTAGTCAATGTCGTTATTTTCCAGTGTATCGGTTTTTTTTTTACGTTTCCTGTTACTATGCAGGTCAGAAATGGCAACCACCAATGGATCCCAGCAATGCTCTGCACTTGTAAATGTGATGAAAAATGTTGGCGGCCCCAATTGTCGGATCATTGCAATTTTTGTTTTGTTTTGTTGCAAATAGTCAGGAGAGGTGCAGATGTTCTTGAAATCTATGTATTTAATATCAGATTTCAGAATTTTTTCTAGGTTTACTTTGTACTTCACATCCTTGGCCAACAAATTTCTTCCTTGTAACTGGCCTTTTCTTATTCGGACCCACATTGCAGGACAAAAATTGCTCTATTATTATGCGCATTGTTTTGAAAAACAAATTTTTTATGTGACAGGAGAAGTAACCACTTGAATGTAGTAGCTCCCATCAGACTATTTTATGATAACTGAATCGTTCTGTAATATCAATGCCATGTGGATCTTTGTAGAACAGTGTTGGAAAGTTCATTTCCTCAATGAATTTGTCCTTGAATATTCAAAGTGGACGCTGCCCCTCGCCAGGTGCGATTTCGACAATTTTCTCTTGCAAGTCACGAATGCACTGTGAATCAGTGAATCCATGGACTGATGTTTCAACAGGTGTTTCAGTCTCCGATTCATCACTTGTATCAGAATCACTAGGATTTTTGAGAGTCTCTGCAGAGTTTCCATATTCTTCTACGAGAACAATGTTCCAGTTGGCATTTATACAAATGTTCTCTGCTTTGTACAAGGCCCTGGAACATAATTCCTTTAATGCTTTCATAACAACATGCACACACACTTTGCCTGTCTGATACGCATTTTTGTATTGCAAGTGTCTTTTCAGAGCCACAACGATTGTAATTGTATTGTTAATGTACTATGATAACGCTTTTTGCACAACATCTAGCTGAACATGCACATTAATAATTGATCCTGTTAAGCCCATCTGGGGTCGCTTATAGCCCCAAGGTCTGATTTGAGCAAATGCAATTCGCAGAGAGACAAGTTTCTCCTCAAGTTTCGTAAGTGCACTTACATTTGCTAGTGGTGTATTACATCTTATTAGGCCAGGGGTTGCAAACTGTGGCAACTTTCCATTTTCAAGCGATCGTTTGCATGGAAGACAAACTTTCTCACTGGAAAATGGTTTATCGTAGGATGTCAGTTGGAGGTATTTTGCTTGCAAATCAGGCATGACAGACTTATTGTTTTTTGAAAAATTCAATTGTTCACAAATTGCACATGCAATGGAAGGAGTGCCTTTCATTTGTTTCATGTAGGTCTGTCTTGCATTTTTTTTTCACAGGGAAGTATGGGTAGAAACTGTTTCTTTTTTTTCATGTACACCACGAACTGCCACAGTTGCATGACCATTCTGGGATATGCAAGCACACATGTTTATGTTCTATTCTACATGAACAAATTTATTTACATTGCCATATGTGAGTTTCTCTCTAAAAGGAAGTGTATCAATGTATTTTTTTCTCTCGGGGATGACCTTTTTCAAGTTGTGGTAACTTACTCTACGTCTCTTGCCCAAGGGCGGGATGACCTGGTGGCAATTGGGATGAATTTCACTCTCACCCAGTTTCTTAGAAATTATTTTACGTTTTTTGTTCAAGGCCTCTATTTTCTTATCAGAAGTCGGACGAATTTGACGAATAATTTTTTTCAAATTGTAATAACTTACTCTACGTTTTTTATTTAAGCCCTCTATGGCCTCATCACAACTGAAATGAATTCTACGCATGTTTTTTTTGTTCAAGCCTTGCTTGCCCATATCGCAACCGGGAGGACTCTCGTTTTGACTAAAAAACATTCCACGCATATGCAGATTCGATGCCGTTTGGGTGGCATGCATATTCAACCTTGAACTACCGATATCTCCAAGAAAAGGTTCATAATGGATATGTGCTGTATCTGTTTTCAACGACAGGATGTGAATTATTTAATCGTAATTTGAATTGGTAACCCAAGAATGGACAGTGCCAGCTGGCAAGGCAGACCAAACCTGGATCTTGACCTTGAATACCATAGACAACCATTGCAAACAAAATCTGCAACCCTCCATATTCCCTTCTTCATATGGAAGCACCATGTTCACAAGGTATTCTTGCCAACTTCCAACTGTCGGCATATTTTCCACGAGATATGGGCAAAGGTGTTGATGCAAGCACCTAAAAGCCTGTTCGTTTTCGCCTATAATCCCATTGCAGAAGGACTGTACAGTGTAAAGAAGCAACGACTGAACATCGAAGTCGGCTGCTACCAAACAACAAATTGCATTAAACAAACTATCTCCACACCTAGACACAACATTTGTTGCCAGCTGTAAACCATAGCAATCTATGCCATCCAAAGTCTGTTTCCATTGCGATTGAAGGTCTTTGCAAATAACAGACAAGTAGATACAAGGACCTTCTATATTGCATATGGACATTTTTCTGTACAACAGTGGTTCATAATGGCCACTGAGGGCATTGACATCATGGAACAAAATGCAATATGGATTGTCAGATGTAGTTTTATTGAATAGTAGATATCTTGTTTTTCTTGTCAATGACCATATGCTAACTGATATATTCAGTCAGTTAGACAGCCACCGAATACAAAATGTATCTCCCCAAAGTCCCCTCTGATGTGCAGGCAGAACTGGAGATGCAGACAACCGCATCTTTGAAAAATACGTAGCCACATTATGTATTCCATGCAACGGCCGAAGAAAATCAGATTCCAGTTCGTATACATAGGACTGCAAATCCTCAACATCGCCATTTTAAAAACAAACCAAGAAATAATCTATCAATCCATTGCGCAGCTCGATTGACGAATATCGAAAATGCAATAGAACCTGGAATGTATCGAAAAGGCAATCTCCAACAGTATATGAGAATGCATCCAATCTAAAAAGGTCATTCCTATGTAAAACCACATCAATGCTGTCATGTACAATGGATTGCGTATCTTTTTCATACGATTCAACATCTATTACCTCTTTCATCTTTTCAACTGTCATTTTGAAGCTGTTTGCTAGCTACTTTCAATTTCTATCAAAACAGAGAAAAACATAGGCAAAAAATAAAAACTAGCAAAATAAAAAAGAAAAGAAAAATAGCGCACCAATCCCCGTATTTATCTTTAAACCTTCTTCTTCTCAACTTGAATCCCCCTAGTTCCCATAGCAGATGAGAAGAAAACAGACCGACACTGGACACTGAACCAAACAGAAGAAAGACTGCAAAAAAATAAAACCATAACTTAACTCAGCAAAAAGAAAACAGGCAGACGCAGTTTTACGGCCCACAGAGTAGAAGCATACACTGCGTCTACACCCTGCCCGATGGTTCCATCTTCTGATAGCTCCCAACCACTTTTCGTAAAGGCCTCCGCATTGCAATTTTTGAAAAAACTATGGATGCGACATCTGCCATATGAAGACGCATTGTTTCCAGGAACATAAACTAAGAGCACAGACAAAAATGGTCTGGAACAAAATATTGAAAATCACCAAGAACAGGGAAACTTACCCGTCAACAAAAGATGAGAAGACCTCAGCGCCCCAAACAGTGATGCCGAAGCGTCCCCCCCGGTCCGGACCTCCGATTCGCGCTCCGAGCGGGAGCGTCCCGGAACCGCGGTCCCGTCCGCGCTCCGGACCTCCCGAAGCGCGCTCCCGAACCTAAATCCCCGCTCCCTGCCCTGTCCCGAACCGTCCCGCTCCCGCGCGCTCCTGACCCGCTTCCCCCCACGCTCCCGCACCTTCAGCACACGCTCCCGCCCACCCGGAACCTCGCTCCCGGAGCGCTCCCGAACCAACTCGGGCGCTCCCCGAAAATGAGCCCCAAAAAGTAAAATTTTTTTGGTTTTTTTTAATTTTTTTTTAATTTTTGAGGCTTTGTGCGTGGGCCCTAGGGCGTTTTTAGGCTTAGAGAGGGGAGATAAAGCAAAATCTCTCCCTCTTTTTCCTCATTGTTTCATCTTTGAGTTGGAGTGG
>ML823154.1:36232-54348 GCA_009831015.1 Picea engelmannii
ACAGGACAAAGCTGGCTGAGAAGAAGAAGATGGGTCCCCCAGGACCATGCTTAGGTCGCTCCTGCTCTCGGTACTCCATGTCTAGGACCATGTGGGCCTCGAGACATGATCTCCTAGTTATCCCTAGATATCGGGGATAACAATGCCCACACTACTATTCCTTGCAGATCCAATCACTGAATTCCCTAAAATTAAAGGCCCAATATTACTATTGACACAGCCAACCTCCATGCCAAAACTCATTCTTAATATTGCAACAGTGAGAATCCTCACGCATTTATGCTTTTGCAGCACTGGATTATCTGGTCTGTGTAAGCTCACTAGAATCAATACTAGGCAGCCACCACTGACACCTTCAATGGAAGCTTATAGAATTGTGCATACAGAGATAAAGTTGTGCAGCTATGATCATGGGCGGCGAAGCGGAATCTCCCATAGCAGGTGGCGGCTCCTTTAATCAACAAATTTATTCCGATAGGATGACAACTCCTCGTCAGTCCTTGCTTCTCAAAAAATTATCTAATCTACTCTCCCCATATTCCTGGGCACTCCCGTGAGGGAGTCACGCCCAGCCCTGACGCTCTGATACCATGTTAAAACGAGAGAGTAGACATTACTGAACACACATTCAATTGCTTACAAAATCAATACAATGGACTCTATGATATAGAGTGTACAGGTTGTTATCAGATCTAACTTATTCTAAAGATAACTGGAGAGGTTGAGAGAATATCTCAACCACACACCAAACTAGGATCTCACCAATCCAACTCTCTAACAACCTCTTAATAATAGGATCACACAACTCACGTAGAGATGAACTCTACCTCTCAATACATTAGCAAGAACATTAGATAAGTAGGAATTATATATTCCAACATGTTTTTCTTCCTTATATTCGCAGCTCTGCTATTAATTCACCGGATCGTGGTATTTTACCAAGTATTCCAAGTCGATATTTAAGCAATGGAGAAGATTTAAATTAATACGGAAGAAATGGGAGAAGTTCAACAGTGAAAAAGTTGCTTCTCTCGCATATGCTCCAATACAGAGGATAAGCATTGACCTCCTATTCTATTTTACTCTGGGACCAAGAGGCTAGTATACCTACTCATGTAAATTTGAATGCATGCACTCATGATCAAGATGCTCGATTTGACTGGCAAGGAGAGCCTATGCTAGGATGTCTACCATATGATTGTTGTGGCCATCTTCAGCTTGAGCTAGATTCACTAGATGTAGTGGAATGCAATATTAAGTGCCCATTTGGATCAAAGGGCTTGAACTAAGGATAACAAAATGACCTCAAGCTTTCCCTAGAATTTTTTCTTTTAATAAAAATGGGTAGATTGTGTGATCTCTTGAAAAAATTCCAAGGGGGAAGCTCATGAAATTTCGAAATCTGCAAGGGCTCAAGAGAAAAAGACTGCTCCAAATCTGTCACATCCCTAGCTCTGTCTAGATGGTATTGAGGGTTAATAGGTTCAGGTATAGCTGCATCTCTTGTTCTCGGTAATATTCCAGTCGTTCTAAAGGAGGTAAATACGGGTTTTCTTTAGCAAGGTATCAATAGAATTTCAGGAAACCTAAAGAGTCATGTAAATAAAAGAAACATGACAAAATAAGAGTTTGAGAAGACTATGTCTTTTATCACGGGAGTTGTAGATTATGCATAATTTAGGAATCTTGATATGTTGATAGAGGCCGTATTAGAGAAAATTTCCTTCACAACTGCATTTGTAGCAAGTGCAACATTGTAGTGCATAGCCAAAACGTTTCGAAGTAACTCCTCTAATAGATGGTGACAGTGTCGTCTATATCATTCTCACAGAAATAGAAAGATGCCAAATTCCCTATTTTAAACTTTTGGAGGTCATAATTAAGCAAGATCTAGGTCTTAAAGTTTACTTAGAGGGTGCTAAAGTGTTAATCTCTTCTTCAAAACATTTACCAGAAAATTATCATTGATTCAGTGGACAGATGTATCTTTGGGGAGTATTTTGAAGTGGGATTTTCAGTTCATTCGCAGGGATCATTTCCATATTGCAATTATGTGGGCAGTAGGGTTCTGCAGGATGGTGTAAGTTCAATTCTGGAAAAAAATAATGATATATTACCTATGCAAGAGACATGCACAGATAACAGTGGTTATAGCAAAGGGGAAAGATATGGAGGTTAATATGGAAGGGGGAAGATAAATTGGGATGGAAGAAAGATCAGCACTGAGACCAATATCTCAACCAGCTCATGTAATCGTGAGTCACTGTAAATTCCAAGTGATTCCTTCCTCCAAGATCTGAGCTAATCATTGCTTTTGGCATTGAAAGCACTATCTTGCAAAGAAGTTCAGTATGGGTCATATGCTATTAAAGAGGAGGTTCTTGCAGCAGGAGAATTGTGTCTTGGAATGGTTTGAAAGGGAGAGGACTTGCCCACTTTGTTGCGCTTTGGTAAAGCCAGCTGATTTGAGATCCTTTGGCGATGGTCTACCAGTCTTTACTTTCAGCAGTTTTGATCTGTACAAGTAAAGGGAAGGTGACTAATTTTTTGATCTGTACAAGTAAAGGGAAGGTGACTAAGTTACTCGAATTATGGAGCTGGACATATTTTAGAGCACTTGGGCATGATACATTATGCAGAAGATTCACAGTTTATTGGTCTGCTGATGCTATGTCTGGCACTTTTGTAAAATTAGACTTTGGTCAATAAATGTATAATCATGTAGTGGTGTTTCTACTAGTATGTGTTATCTTGACAGGAGCATAGTTGAGTTATGGGAAATTATGAGAGTTTAAAATTCCCATTGACTTCAAGAAATTTGAAGATCTTTCCACGTTGGTGGTTGCATATGGAATTAGTATCAACTTTGTCGAAGTCACTGGAAGTCAAAATAAAATGCACAGTTTCCAAGTCCAATTCAATATTTTGCATTCATGGAGATTTCTGCACATGCACAGGAATTGCTACCTTCACCATGATGTTGCTAAGCAGAGTTATAATCTGCAAATTTGGTTGTAGTAGCAACCACTGTTTTCTGCAGTGAAACACTTACTCCCATATTGGCTATGAAAAGTGGATAGAGGACAGTGGGTAGAGCAACACTTGTTAAGCAGTCAGAACAACAGAGATTGGATGGTTAAGTCTGTACAAAGAGGTCAAATTGATGAAATTACTTGATGTGGAAAAATCTTGTGATAAGTTTTGATGAAATTACTTGATGTGGAAAAATCTTGTGATAAGTTTCTGGACCTTGTATTGATATAAGGGGTTCAAGGGAGACTTATCTGGTGGTGAGTCTGAAGACAAAGTAAGGTTTCATTTTGCAACATTTTTGAAGAGAAAGCCCCGCCGCACAAGGAGCAAAAAAGGAAAAGGATCACTATCATTTGGATGATGAGGACATACTTAGTTTACCATTTAAGAAGACGCAAATGAATTCTGTGTATAATTTCTACTTATGTTGAAAGTGCCAAGTCACATTTTAAACAAAGTATTAGATTAGATTTCAAAAGGTGCATCCTGAACATAATAATAGAGGGATATGAAACTTCTTGAGGGCTGTCATCCATGCTATTAAATCATTCATGAAGAAGGCCAATTAAATTTGCAACTGACATCGCATCTATTTCTGTTCTATGCCTATTCTCGATTCTAGCAGTGCATTTGTCTTGTAACCGAATCATTGTGTAGAGACTTGTGCATGAGTGGAGCGTCTTTCTCAAAGGTCAAAGGTCAAATAGCATTATGGACATAGTTTGCAATCTTTCTCAAAGGTCAAAGGTCAAATAGCATTATGGACATAGTTTGCAATCTATCTGATAAATACAAACATGTTGCATGCTCCATTATTCACCAACACAAAGGAGCAGATTTTATCTATCTAAATTAAAGATTCTCATAGTGATAAAACAGTTTTTTTTTTAACCATGGGAACAACCTCTCAAGAGTATATCCAACAGCCCGCAAGCCAGATATACCAATAACTTGTGACTCAGCAGGGGCCGAGACGTTCCAAGGCCTACCGAAGTGAACCTTTATCCCAGGGGTCGTCTACCCTTCTAGCCTTGTCACAACGGGCCAATATGAGCATCCCTACCCCCTGCTGGTTTTGAACCTGTGACCTCCTCGGAGATAACACATGTTCTTAACCATTGGGCCCACTCTGGTGCTCGTTTATAAAAATTTAAAGGACATGGGGTGGGCTTTGATCCACTTATGTGTGCACGGGTCACAATACCATTTAATATAGTATCTCTGGGTGCAACCACACGTTCGACCACTACCTCAAGGTGTCCCCATGGCTCCAGGTAAAGCCCTCACGAGAATTGAACCTTGCCCAACGGTGAAAAACTCCTCGCTTTCCACCATTGGATCCAACCCCTTTCATAGTGATAAAACAGTTGGTAAAATTGTTATGATAGCTGGTGGGAATAGGACAGATGGAAGGACATGCGGCAACAGATTTATGAAAGGATAAATGCAAACAATAGATTCCTCATTTATTGGTTAGTAAAATTGTTATGATAGCTGGTGGGAAATAGGACAGATGGAAGGACATGCGGCAACAGATTTATGAAAGGATAAATGCAAACAATAGATTCCTCATTTATTGGTGAAGTGGGACAACACATGGATTTGAGGTGTCGAGAACTCCCAAGTAATTTCTATTTTTAGTAAAACAATTGCACAATTCAAGGCATGCATGCAACATTCAAAGAGCATAAGGAGAAACATTAAGGACTTAGAGAGGGTTGGAATTTTGGCAACCTAGATGCTGATATTGGCTCCAGAGTCCACAGGGCCATTTTAATTGTAGTAGAACCAGAAATTTTCAAGAGGATTCATCACTGGATTTGCAGATTTTGTCTCCTTCTCAGTTTATGTTTTCTCCTCTTGTCAATCAAAAGATTTTCTCTTGAGTGGCTGTAAATTTTGTATGATTTTGTTTCATCATAAAGATTCATAATGCAGACCTGTTCTCAATGTTATCTTTATAGCTGCCTTTAAATATTGTGTCAAACAATGGCTCATTGCAAATGCTCGTTATTTCCTTTGTCCTGTATCGAATGGTTTTAAAGATTCTAAGTTGGGTATTTGTCTTTAAATACTTTGCAATTGGTAGAGTGCTTATTACTGCCTATTAGTAATAAAGAGGTCCTGGTCAGAAATCAAGGTTATTCAAATTTTATAGTGAGATTCATTTGGAGATTGTCAATATGTCTTCTTGCATGCTATATATTTCACTTGAATATTTCTGCACGTTTTTTTTCTTTCAGAAATACTAAGGACTGCCACCTTCATTAGCATTTCTGATATTTTGTGATATTTTGTTAGCATTTCTGATATCTTGTTATTCCTCAGTGCCAAGGGGTGTTATATTTTGTTAGCATTTCTGATATCTTGTTATTCCTCAGTGCCAAGGGGTGTTATGTCATTCCTACTTGTATTTTAGACTTTTCTTCTACATTTTTCATCAAATATTTTAATATATCTACAATGTTGGTTAAAGGTGCCCAATGTAAAGGCCCTAGTCTGAAGATTTAGAATTGGGTTGTTGTCTATAGTTTGCACAGCTCCTCCAACATCATTAAACCCCACAATCACTAAAATATGGCATTAAAGTTTGCAAACACAATCACTAAAATATGGCATTAAAGTTTGCAAACACAATCACTAAAATATGGCATTAAAGTTTGCAGGAGAGTTCTACTGCTGGAGTGACAATGAAAAATTCAGTAGTGGAATATATAAGAGGGTTACCCCCTCTGTTTCAAGAGCCAGCTTAAGGCTTAAAGCGGGGAGGATGTTTTCCTCCATAGGGTGCCTTGGCCCTGTCCTTAGGGGAGGATATTTTCCTCCATAGGGTGCCTTGGCCCTTTTCCTTAGCGAAGAACAACTTAAGGAACAACGTGTTGGAGTGTTTGGAGAGTTGTACCAACTCATGATAAGTTACGAGTATGTCCATTTACTTCATATATATATAGAGAGAGAGAGAGGTCTTTAACTATCGAAAATTTTGTAACTACATATTTGAATTTCAACATTCATTTTCTTCTTGATTGGGTAATTTCTAGCACTTATTATTCATGTTGATTTGACATAATATATGGTTGAAAGTGTTGAATTATTTAAAATACATCTTGAAGATAACAGATAAATTTACTACTATGAGTTTGTTATAATTAAAGTGATTTTAGATCTGATTTATGCTTGAAAAATTTGTTGGGTTGTTATATTCTTTGCAGTAAAAGAACAGTCAACTGATTGGCTAGTTGAGGTGGATTGATCGACGAGTCAATGGTCAATTCAAAGGTTGAAGTGGTCGACCAGAAATGTCGAAATGTCAACCGATTGGAGGTCGAGTGGCAATCGACTGAACACTGATTGTAGGTTGAATGGGTAGTCGATTGGTAATTGACTAGTAGTCGAATGTAACAAAATCCCAAGATTCATGGGATTGCATCCAATCATTTGCGTGGATTTGTAACCGTTTTTGGGTGCCATGATTTAGGGTTTTTCTTGTTGTAAAACCTATAAATAAGGCACGTTGTAATTGTAATAAGTTGGTGTTCATGTTGATGTTGCTAGAAGTAGCTTGATCTTGTAGATGCAATTCGAATTGGCTGCAGGGTTGTTCTTGTGTAAAGAAAGAGAGTAGGATGACAATTGTGTCTTAGGTGTAGACCAAGGTTAGTCATGCAACTCTTTATTCTATGAATGAATATGAAAACAAGTGAGAAAGATGCTAAGGAATGCTAGTTTTTCTGGTTAAGGGTTTCTAGGGTAAAATCTCTTTGTACTGTGTGTGTTTGTCATTTATTTTCTGCTTATATCTGTCTTTTCTTTCCTTGTTGGTTTAGTGTGAGGATTAGTTTTCTTTACAATTGGTATCATAACAAGGATTAACAAATCTTGGATTTGAGCTAAACCTAGGTCTACTGGGAGTTGTAAGTCAGTGATCTTTAAAGATGTGCTTGAAAGAACGGAAAGTATTTCGAGGATAGAAACAAAAAAATTCAATGGACAAAATTTTGACCTTTGGAAGCTTAAGATGGAAGATCTCCTTGTATATCGAGAAGAGTGGGTAGTTGTGAGTCCTGGAACAATTTCGATGGGTATGTCAAGGGAAGAATGGGAGAATCTCGATAGAAGGGCAAGTAGTATGATTCGACTGTCTTGCAGATTTGGTATTGATGGATGTCTTAGGTGAGGACTCTGTAAAGAAATTGTAGGACAAGTTGGGAAGCTTGTACTAGTCCAAATCCATGGTACACAAGTTGTTCTTTCGAAAGAAATTGTATCTTATGAGAATGAGTGATTGGAGCTCAGTAATAAAGCACCTGAATGCATTCAATACTATAATAAGCCAACTATTGTCCGTGGATAATAAAATCATCGAGGAGAGGAGGAGAAATGTATTATCTTGTTGTGATCTTTTCCAGACTCTTGGGATAGCTTAGTCGTGGCTATAGGGAGTAGTTCGAACACATTAATGCTTGAAGACATGGTTGCATCTCTTCTATCAGAAGAAATGAGACAAAAGAACATGTAAGGATTGAGAAAGGATGACTTGATGGTGAGAGGTCGAAAGAGATAAATGCAAATTCTCTGGTAGAAATTCTAAGTCGAAGGGTAGATCTAAGTCCCGACTCCTCGATTCAGTCGATGAGAAGACGTTGGAAATGAAGTAAAGTTGGGCATTATAAGAGAGATTTCAAGTTGAAAGCGACTGAGATCGGTGTAGGATCCAAAAAGAATCAGTCGACTGAGAGAAACACTACTCTGAATAAAGGAGGCGATGTGTATCTGGCGTCGACTAGTACACAATCAAATCATGATGATTGGTTGATCGACTCAAGTGCATCCTTTCATATGACAACCCATAGAGAATGGTTATGTGAATATGAGAGATATGAGGAGGAGATGTATTCTTTGGGGATGACTCGATAACAAAATTGTTGGATGAGGAAGAGTCCAACTGATACTGCAATATGGGAGGAGTAGGACCCTTCTAGGTGTGCTACATATTCTGGGTTTGGCAAGAAATTTGACATCTGTCAACAAAATGAGTGATGTAGGCATGCACACTTTATTTCAGAAGGATACATGCAAAATGGTCAGGAGAGTGATGGTCTTAATGAAAGGAGTTCAGATTGGAACCCTATACAAGTTGTTAGGGAATGTCGACTCGACTAGATGCAACAAAATTGCTATTTTTGAAGTCGACTCGACTTGACTCAACTCAGGCTAAGTCGATAGGAACCAACTTGACTATTCTTCGTCAAGTTGATGTGACCATGTTATGGCATCATAAAATGGGAAATACTGGTTAAAAAGAACTTCAAGCTATGCACAAGAAAGGTACGGTTGAAGGTTTTCCTAATTGTAATTTAGAAGTCGATTTTTGTGAACATTGCATATATGGAAAAAAAAATCGGGTTAGATTCCCATCTTGAGAAACAAGGGAAAAAGAGATTATGGAATTGATACATAACGATGTGTTTGGGCATGTATTGGTCTCTTCACTAGGAGGATCTCTGTATTATGTTTTCTTCATAAATGTTTTTTCCAAGAAGACATGGATATATTTCCTTAGGAAGAAATCAGAGGTTTTCAAGAAATTCAAAGAGTTTAAATCTCTTGTGGAAAACCAGACAAATAAGAAGATCAAGGTGTTGATAACTGACAATGGAGGTGAATTTTGTGGAAAGGATTTTGAGTAGTTCTGTAAGTAGTGTGGCATAGTCTGCACAAAAATATCACACCATTTGCTCGACAAAAAAATGGAGTTGTTGAAAGAATGAACATGACGTTGATGAATAAGGAAGGGAACATGCTTGATGGTGTTGGGCTCGCACAAGAATTTTGGGTAGAGGCAGTCGACATTGCAAAATATTTGGTGAATAGGTCTCCTTCATCAACATTAGTCAACTCGACTCCACATGAGGTATGGTTTTGTAAGAATCCTTCTCTTTTAGATCTCAAAGTCTTTGGTTGTGATGCATTTGTGCATATTCCCAAGGAAAAGAGGAACAAGATAGACAATAATGCGATCAAGTGTATTTTCATTGGCTACAAGGATGGAATGAAATTATTTAAACTATGGGATATGTTGTTGAGGTAAACATTGTATAGTCGAGATGTGATCTTCAGGGAAGTTGAAACAACTTCCAAGTCTGAAGAGGTTCAAACAGAGAAAGAACCATATAATTTGGTGTTTGAGTTGAGGAACGAAGAATATGATTCAGATGAGTAAACTAAATTAGATAAAGAGGTGGAATAACCGACTCTAGTTGTAAATAGGTATAAATGAGTAAGGAAACCAGCTAAAAGGTATAGACCACCTGATTTCCACTTTGCATTTGTATTATCTGCCCCTGACAAGGAGCCCAAGTTGGTCAAGGAGACAGTCATATCAATAGAGGGTAAACTCTGGAAGGACACCATGGTTGAATAAATGGAATCATTGCACAAGAACGAGACATGGGATTTGGTAGAGCTACCTAATGGAAAGAAACCTATCTGTAGCAAGTGGGTGTTCAAGAAAAAGTTAAATGCAACAGGTCAAGTCGTTAAATTCAAAGCTCAACTCGTAGCGAAAGGACATTCCCAAGTCAAGGGAACTGACATTGGTGAAATTTTTTCCCCTATTGCAAAAATAACTTCAATTAGAGTATTAATGTCTTTGGTTGCAACATTTGATCTTGAAATAGAGCAAATGGATGTGAAGACAATGTTCCTACATTGGGACTTGGAAGAAGAAATCTACATGAAACAACTTGAAGGATTTGTAGTTGTTAAGTTTTTGAGCTATTATTAGGTTTCTTTTCGATTTACTAGATAACAATAACATAGGTAGGATACTGAGAGAAACACAATCACAAGATACACAACATTTATTCTGGGAAACCCTAATGGCAGAGAAAACCCAACAAAAACTTCCTTAATATAGATAGCCAATACAATGCCAAGACAATAAACCAAAACACTAGAGAATATCCAACACTGAGCAATGCGCCTCTCTCTTCCTTCTTCTCCCAACTGTAGCTAACAAACTTGCACACTTGATGAGTGAATGAGCGAGTGAGATAATGAGGCATTGGCTTCCTTTATTTATACAAGCTGGCAGGTGTTGGAAATGTGTCTCTTCACTGGGCATGGATGACTTGTCTTCTTAGTGGTTAAAACCACTTTAATTAGGCCCAGGGGCCGAATTCTCAATTTGCATAATATATTTAGGGTTTGACCAATCCACAAAAGGGGATTTGGTCAAGTACAAAGCCAGACATGATCAATCCACAAAAGGGGATTGATCAGATGAATAATAACTCAATAATAAATAGAATACTCTTTGCGGTTACAATATTTTAACACTCCCACTTAACAAGAAGGGTATTCTACAACATCATCAGGAGAGAGAGGGAAACAACATCAACATCATCTGGAACACTGACTGGCATATCTATAAATCATTGGAAGTTTTTCTCATCATCAATATTATCATCCACAACAAGGAGCTGGAATGGAATCATCATCATCTGCATCAACATGGATTAGTATAACACTAATACATCACCATCGATAACAACACAAGGCTGATAAGACATCATCAACAAAAACATCACAACATGAAGGCTAGAGCATCATCAACATCAACACTAAGCTGGAAATCTTCAGCACAAAGCTGGCATCTCAACAACATCAACACGAAGCTGGAAATATTCAACACGAAGTTGGCATCTCAACAATATCAACACGAAGCTGGAAATCTTCAGCACGAGGATGGCATCACAACAACATTAGCACAAAGCTGGAAATATTCAGCACGAGGCTGACATCACAACATCAACACGAAGCTAGAAATCTTCAACACGAGGCTGGCATCACAACAACATCAACACGAAGTTGGAAATGTTCAACACAAGGCTGGCATCAACACTACTCCCCGTTTCGAGGGAGGTCTTTTCAGACTACACCAAGCTTGTCTCGAAAGTGCTCAAACTTTACACGAGACAGAGACTTGGTCAACACATCAACAACCTGCTCATCTGTGCCAACATACTAGAGCTTTATGGCTCCTTTCTGCACCATACCACGAATGTAATGATATCGGATCTCTATTTGTTTTGACTTATTATGGAACACACGGTTCTCTGTCATCTTTATGCAACTCTGGTTATCACATAGAATCATGGTTGCTTCCATCTCCATATCAAATAGACTCGTCAACAACTTTCGAAGCCATATGGCTTGACAACTGGCAGAACATGCAACAATGTATTCCACTTCTGCCATGCTGAGGGAAATACTTGATTGCTTCCTACTCTTCCATGAGATCATGGCTGACCCCAGACCGAAACAACATCCCAAGGTGCTCTTTCTGTCAGAGACACTTCCAGCCCAACCTAAGTCGGTATATCCACTCAGTTTGAAGTCATGACCTCCATTATAACTGAGACCAAAATCTAATGTACCCTTAAAGTACCTCATCACATGTTTTGTAACAACTAGGTGAACACTGTTCATGACAAGATATGAATTGATCTTACTCAAGCATTTTCAGACTTTACTTAGCTAAAGTAAAGTAGACGAGAATATCACCCTATGTTTATAGCCAACAAAAATATATATCCTAACTCACAAGTATTAATTACAAGTGCTTAGGCTAGTCTTTTATCAACAAAGAGTTTGCTGGAAATTCACTTTTTATGTATTTTTTTGAAAATATCAGTTGCTGAAATAAATGTAAGAACATAAGTAAAAGACACCAAGATCATAATCAATGTAGATGAGACATAAAGCAATCCCTTATTTCATTCCAATTCACCAAAGAGTTATTGTCTTTACACAACTTCACACATAAATCTTGGACCAAAGTCAAACTTAGAAATCTCCGATGGAACATATAAAAGGACCTTTGACAGAAAACCAAAACTAAACTCTAAAAGCTGGATCAACTTGCCACATATTTCTACCCACTCGACTCTACACAATAGCCTTTATCAGTCATGAAAGTTAATTCACAAACAAACAAGTCTACACAGATTATCAAAGATAGATCAACACCTCTGAAGAACAAGTATCTGAATGATTTGATTCAGCCCTGAATGTTGTTGTCTACAATAAGACCCTGCTATCACAAAAGAGAATTAGGCTATGATGGATACATGAATGAATGAAAACTGAACTATCTCAACATAAGTCAAAGAGCAAACCTTAGCATGCTTTGTGCTTCTCTCCTCATGCTATTCCTCCCCTCAATTCAACTTTTAACAATTTAGAATTGGTTAGAGTAGTTGAACTAACTTATTAGTTAAGCTAACATAAAGCCTTAACTAACTTTAGTTAAGGAAGGGGGAAAAAGTAATAATCATAATATGGTCATAATTAAATAATAACTAATAGGTGGGACCCCCTTGTGACTCCTTTAGTGAATAACAATCATCACATCATAACATAATCCATTTGTTAAGCAAACACACCCCTTGTGTCTCCCTTCAAAACATATTTTTCCTTGACAATTTTAGCTCATAAAATTTGAAAATAATTCAAATTAATACTCATATATCCAAAATAAGACCTGCTATCCAAAATGAAACATGTTGTCCAAAATCCATGGAGACCACTGTCATAAAACAATAATTGACATAAAAATTAAAAGCCATATTTTCCAGTTTGTGAAGAAACCTTTCCTTGGTTGCTGCTGTCACATCTTGATTTCCTTGAAAATGCCTTGCGTTGGGCAGAGCCTTTAGGCTTTATCTCACTAATCACATGAGAACAATCATCCCTTAGATGCATCTGTGAAGAAACAGATTTTTCAATCATTGGAGGGTGAGGAAGGGGCAGCGAAAGCTTTTCCTTTACCAGATGTATGGTGGGCTTCAGTATTCAATCTCTCGCTGGCATGGGAGGATTGCATTGGCGAGTGGTTAGGGGAAGCTTGGGCAATGGGGTTCAAAGGTGGGGGAGCATGCAAAGTTAAGTTTGGCCAGCCACGATGTTGGGATACTATCGGGTGAACAATCTTTTGCCACCCATCGTTTTTCGGGACTTCAGGTTGTAAAGAGACATGAGGAGGCACATGTATACCGGGGGCTTGAGGGGCTTGGAAGGGAGGCCTTTCAGGCCTCGGTTGGAATATCCCCTGTCCAATCCAATTAAAGAACCCAACATGGAACAATTGGCCAAGCTCTTCAGAATCAACATCAAAATGTATTGAGAACCTAGGCCT
Organism: Picea engelmannii; assembly: GCA_009831015.1. Taxonomy (NCBI): domain Eukaryota; kingdom Viridiplantae; phylum Streptophyta; class Pinopsida; order Pinales; family Pinaceae; genus Picea; species Picea engelmannii. The sequence goes on from ML823154.1 coordinate 49,467, forward strand.
CCTTGGGCCTCGGTTCCAGTTACCTCTACCTCTGTTTCCTCGGCCATGGCTTCCCCGACTGAAAAAACTCATCCTGCATATGTTAACAATTAGCAAATAGTCTTTTAAATAACCATGCATGACAACTCAAAAATACGAAATAGATTTGGCTCAGAATGTATCAGGCTCATGCAATCCAATCCATACAAATTGTTCTAATGTTAATAAATAAGCAGGGAGGTGGAAAAAATGTTCAGGGATGCATGAGGGGTTTGTAATTTGCAAAAAAAATGATATAATGAAAGGGAAGAGATATGGTCACTGCTCAATGATAACAACAATCAACTGTAAGAAACCAATAAACCTCACTGCAATCCACACATAATTCTTCCATTTCTATCCAATATAACACATACATTTTCTTAGTTGTGATCAATATCAGAATAGGGGGTGAAAAAATGAATATGGGATATGTGAGGGGTTTATAATTAGCAAAAAATGAGATAATGAGGGAAAAAAAACGTTTATTGTTCATGTTATTAGTCAAGAAATCCATAACATATTTGCAGTAAGGAAAATACGCATCAATCGGCAATCAGATGACTAAGTAATAATTCTTGTGCATTTGTTTAATTTTACTGTCCATTAATATCCAACACAGTGTTATCACAAAACATAAGTACTTAACACAATTTGTAAGAGGTTCTATTCTCTTTATTCTTACATTCTGCGTGTCATAATAGTCAACAACAACACTCAATCTGTAACCATTAACATCCATCATTTCCATACATTTCCCCAATCCACGTCTGTATTTGAAAGTAGTGTTTCCAAAAAATAATAATGAAGACTCTACTTCTGTTAATAGAGCCAATCAAGATTTTGTAATGATATCATTCCCATACATATATATGCAATATAATTATCAAAATAATCAACACCTCACATGCCACGCCTGAAAGGCAATTGTCTATATAACCAACAATCATCATTTAGACACAGGCTATGCAGAAACGAATTTCTGAAACCATGTAACCATGCCACTGTAAAAAACAAATATCTTAGTGCTATTCAAAACTAGGCCAAACGTCCCACACAACTATCATCAACAATGATCCATTGCAAAAGACAAACACACTTAGAATTTGGGGTTACCACTGGGCATACGAAACAAGCCATCCATATTATACGTGGTGCACGACTGAGAGAATTCCATGGTGTCATAATTCCCATAACCACACAGTAATATATATAACCATGATATAACTCAAAACTTCATTCTGGGCCATTTATTTAGTCGCCTGTGAGTGACCATGCCGCACACATTCAAGTGAAAAAGATTCAGTAAACATACCCAATCCAGTCTTCTAATTCTCAGAACATCACCTACAGGACGCGATATACATGGAAAACACCAAACCCCTGTGACTAATGCCAACCATTATCCGAAAATCATAAGCACCACTCTAATGACTGTATAATAACCAACAATTCGGCACTGTGGTGAGGGAAGCAATAAACCAAACAAGCGTGATAACAATATGTACCTCTGAACCAAAACAAAAAATGATAGAGGCCCTTTCATAACAAAAATTGATTCTTTGACAACATGCTAGCGACCATGACCCTTAGAAGTGCAATTGGCAATGCGGGGCTCATGCCATTATCATAGAGGTAGTGACGAGAAACTAAACCAACATGATGGCTATACGACCCACGAGTGAGCCCATATTCAAGGTAATAAACCACGGTGACTGGAAATCACTTGATAGGCTCGATAGTTTCCCTATGCAACCTCGGCCTGGAGGGTTTAGGGTTTTCACAGTAGCCTTCATAGGAGGAACGGAGCTAACTTCAGTGAGACTTTGAGGCCGAAGGTGTACGCGCAAGGGATGTGATGCTTAGGACGAGAGACAGTCCCTTGACAAGGTCGAATAAGGAAACAAGGCTCTTAATCAAACCCAATAACTAAGAAGACAATCATCCAGCCATGATTTTAAACAAAATCCTTCAACCAACACGAAGTGGTAATAAAGAACTATCCCCCCGGAAGTCTAACAATCCAATGAACTCAAGCTAATACAAGCCGAAACATCTATTTTCATTCGAATCCAAAATTCCACACAATTGCAGCACTTAGGACAAACACAAAGCCACACAACTGAGCCAAAATCATTTCTTAACCAGAGTGAAGTCAAGAATTGCCAAAAGAGACATACCTACTAATCGAAATCCTTAAGACGAGAGGTGGACGAGTGGTTTCACCCTGCTAAAAATCCGGAGCACGAACACAATGACAAGATCAAAACAATAGTCTGACTAGGGTTGCAACCAACAAGAAGGGTAAAGGTGACGTGCAACAAATGCACTTCGCCTCCACCCATATCTCATTTACTCCATAGTACATGCCAACAAGCCTTCCATTAACACCATTAATCAAACAATGCATCGATAGTATCAACACATTCAAACCGTAGTATAATCCAAGTCCACATAATAATCCAACCATTTGCATTCACTTTGCCAAATGCGCCACCCATGTTTACATTCCCGATATAACTCAAATAAATCGCTCGACCACTACACAATCCAAACGATAATGTATATCATCATCATCAAACACTTAACCGAAACATAGCATAATCACCATAAAAACGCAAGCCATCACTTCCATGAGCCACCAACGTTATAACATATGTAGGTCAGCCACCGATCCCATTAATCAATGCATAGCCATTGCATTGTCACCTTGCCAAAGTGCGCCACGAAAATTTCCACCATATGCATATATAAAAACCAATATTTCATAGCCATTTCCTTGTTAGCTAGGAATTAACCACTATGAACAAGTGTGTAGAGCTAGGTCTCCTTTTTTTTGTATTAGATATAGTATTTACTTTTCCTCAAAATGCCTTTCTGTAATTTTCACTAACAATTTTTTTATACATGCGAGAAGAACAAATACCATGAATGAATAACAGACTGTAGTATCATGAAGGAACACTATCTCAAAACTTAACTGATATCAATGACAACCATATTCTCATCAACCATGTAACTTTGTAGCGCATCATCATAACATTGAAAATGAACAGACCCGATCTTCAAAAGTTCAAGGGGGTCCCACCTACTAGCATTATTTAGTCTTATATAATAATAGGCTTAGAAACACTTTGCGGGTGAAATTATGTTGACGTTTTCAATCGTCAACAAACTGGCGATTCCACGGGGAAATTTGTTTTTAATAGATTAGAACTCAGAACTCATGGTTTCACAGACCAGGAATAGTAATCTCAAGAAGACGTGACTCAAATGATTATGCAATAGGGGAAGTGAGAGGATTTAATGGAAAGATGACCGGTAATTTGGGAAAAACTCATGAAAAGTGTTAAGTATGAGGGGTTTTACCACTATATGCATAATAATAAGCTCTTAACTTGAAGGAGGAAGCTTAGAGTTTTGCTCTTAAGACCTTGATGTATGAAGAAATGGCAAGTAGAAGCGGGAAACAACCAATTCCTTGTAAGATAGCAGCGGAAATATGTTAGGGTCCTAACCCGCACATAGGTAGAACAATATATTCAAATGTAATAAAGGTCAATATTAATAAGGCCTTTCAATAAAATAGAATAAGGCGGATGTAAGAAGACCTAATAGAAGCTTCCGCTTCTAGAAGGATCTTCCTCTAGATGCTTCTTTTTAGTATAAATAGGAGTCGAGGGTATAAGAACCCTAGCTTGGATATTATTGTAATAGAGCTCTGCTCAACTAGAGGTTGCCCCCTCAAAGAGGCCCGTGAACATTGCTTTCAGATTCAAAGTGCTATTTCTGTTGTTTTTCTTATATCATTTCAGTGTTATTGTGGTGAATGTTCTAGTTATATTGTTGTTATTCTGCCATTACTAGCATTTTATTTCAGTTCTACATACATTTTATATCTGGTATATTACAAGTGGTATCATAACACTTTCCTCGGCAGAAAGTGTGGGTTAAATTTTTTTTCAGGGTAGAGACGTATTCCGACGTCTTTAAGCCACAAAGATCTGTCGTTACGCGCATAAACCCGTGGTTGAGGGATTCATACACGCAGGAAATACAAGTGGTACTTAAACACACATCTGTTGGCCACCCTTGTAACCCCTATTGGTACCCCTTCAAGTGATAGCGCATTAGACAACACCTGTGTACGGATTGACCTAGATTGCCTGAAACCCTCTTTAGATAAATCGATTGGCCACCTGACTGCTATAGTGAACAACACTCGGGAAGATACTCTCTATTACTTGGGTAGTCGGGTAGTACGGCTAAGGGTATGGTCTATCCTCCTTAGTTAGTGCCTGAGATATTGGGCCGAGTACTACTGTTGGACCCCGCACGTATATTAGAGAGCTATAGCACAGGGCAAACCCTTGTCTGTAGAACCCTTGAATACCTAACCCTTGGGGGACATAAACATAAACAAATTAAAACAGACAAGATCGATTTCGACGCAACTGTGTTCGGGTTGCCAAGTAAATACACATTTCTTTCTGGTTAAGCATTTGGGCATTTCCTCTCTGCAGTATTTTTCAGACTGGAGCATTTGGGCATTATTTGAGACCTATTCCATTGGATTCATCTCTTCGCCCTTATCACATTCATCCATATCATTTTTTCGACCAAATTTTTTTTACCCCACCCGCCCCTTTTCAGTTTCCTCGTCCTCATGGCCCATACTCGTAGCCAAGAATTGAAAGCTCACTTCAACACCTTGCAATCTGGTGCATAGATGATTTTAGGGGCGAAATTTCGCCCATGGGCGAAATTAAGGGGCCTCTAATTTTTTATTGGACGAATTTTTTGTATTAGAGTGATTTTTTTAAACTTATTTTATTAGCCCGTAATTTATTTTAAGGTAAAAATC
>ML823154.1:69263-88727 GCA_009831015.1 Picea engelmannii
TGTTTTCACGTGGTAAAACCCCTACGGGGAAACATCCACGGCCCCAGCCAACGCGGCCACTTGGAGCAGTTTATTAATGCAAAGAAAAATATTACAGAGAGATTTTACAAGAGAGTTTCTCACAATCGATCATTGGCAAATGAGCCTCCATGCTCTTTAAATAGAGATCATGGACCAATCGGGTGTTAAGCCACGAATCAATGGCCGTTAAGATCGAGGAGAGTATGAACCGTCAGATCACTCTATGTCGGGAACATATCGTGACCGTCGGATTTCCTAACTACAAATGCATACTAATGCATACTAAAGAAACACACTTTTACCTAACGATATATTAGACCAAGTAGATCTTAACTAACTCCTAAGTGTCTAAATATACTAACACCAAACAAACTGTCAAGTAAGGGCTCCAAGTGTAACTCTACAACCTGTTGCAGAAACATTCTCATATTAAGAGGAGGGAAAGGATTTCCTATAATTGCTTGCCTAAAAGTTCGAAGACTAATACAGGTTTTGAAATTATCAGGGGCCTTCGAAGAAGGTTCCCAATTTGAAACCCCTTTAGGGTGGACCAAAGAAAACATTTCAGTTCTTAAAAAATCTCCCAACTCCCTTCGAAAGGTTGTTTTCAGTGCAGAGTTAACAAGTTTCTGTTTTTGCTTATCTGTTTTCATAGTACACTAAACAAGACCTGGATCAAAACCACAAAGATCCACATTAAACCAAGCAAAAACCTTTTGAAATCCACTAAGTAATTCAACATATTTAATTTTTTCTTTATCCGAACCCTGGATATTTATTTTAACGTTTGAGGATGAGCCAGGTGTCTTAATGTTCATGGAGATGGTTTCAATCACCTTCAGTTGTGACTCCTCTTCCTTTTCTTTATTTCCTCCAACACTCAAGGAAAACGAAACCTCGAGAGGAGTCAAGCCCTTAGGAATTTCATTATTTTTTATAGATATAATCTTCTCAGGCTTGAGAAGTTCATTTTGACTGACATCACAAATGCTTTCATCGTTAGGGATGGCCTTCCAGAAATTTTCATTCTCAGAAATGTATGAACGATGTAGAGATTGGAGAGAACAATCAAGCCAGTGAGGCGAGAGATGCTGAGTAGGAGAGGCTGTGAAGACAACCAATCAATCATCTATTGAATTCAACTCCTTCCTAACATGAGTGATGTTAAAAGATAGGAGATTCGAGACAAGTGCCCAAACAGTTTGGGAATATTGTTCCATCAACTTGTTGCTAGGAGAGCATGTGTTACGTGTCAGGTTCACAACAAGCTCGGAATTTCTGAACACTGAAAGGTGACCACAACCAAGATTAAGGGCATTCTTAATGCCTAACAACAAAGCTTCGAATTCAACGACATCATTTGAGAAATAAAACTCCAACCTGTATGACAGATTATGAATCTTTCCTGCAGGGGAAACCAAGATAATACCAACCCCATTACCCTCATCTAAGTGTGAACCATCGAAGTGCATACACCACAATTCATCCTCTAAATAAATTATTTCCAGAGGAATATCATCCTCTTTAGTGAATATGGAATACACTCCTAGGACTTCTTCGATATAGTTCACACTAGACTGCGAAACATTCTCTATGTAGGGTGAGATTCTTCCTTCTCTAAGGACTATGATATTCTTTCCATTTTGAGGAATGGATAGATGTGTCCCATCGAGCAAGAGGTATCCACCTTTTAGGGCTTGGAAATCTCTCCCTAAGATAATTGAGTAATTGCTTACATGCATATCAATCACCTGAATGATGAGGGCTGTCCTTATCTCAGGATGAGTGCATAAAACCAAGGTTACATTCTTAATCTCGCCTATGGTCGTTTGTTGCAGACTATTATAGGAAAGCATGCTTCTGGCGTTTTCGTTTCTACAAGATAAGCCTAGCTCTTCCATAATAATCTTCGACATGACACTTGGGCCTGAACCACCATCAACGAGGCAATAGTGGGCGATTTTGTCCATGATATTTACAGAAATGTAAAAAGGGGGATTTTTTACAGGGTATTTGAAGTTATGTACACCTACTTTATTTACAGAAGAATCCTCTTCACTTACCTCTTCAGAAAGATTGGCTACAATGAAAGATTTTCCTTCCATGAATTGTTTCATATGAATCTGTTGTTCAGGGATGACAACCATGTCTAGGAGGGTTTCATCCGCCTTGATGTTGGCCAATTGGTTCAAGATATTGTATTTGGAAGAGGGGGGAGGAGGAGTGATTCCTTGACTCTCAGGAACTTTGGGAACCTGGGGCGTAGTAGCAGTTGAAGATGAACTCGGGTTAGAAGAACTGCGAGGAGGGTCAAATTTTCCTTTTGGGGTATAGGCTTTGTTCCTAGTATTGATGACCATGACATCTTTTGGCTCAGAAAAATCCAGGAAAACGATAATGGCTTCTGGTCATTTACCAAAGATCTTGTCTCTGGCACTCTTCCTTACCTCACATGTGTTTTCTTCATGGTGTTCCTCGCAGAAGTTACACCAACACCGAGGTAGGATAGCCTTCAGATGGAAATTATTTTCAACCAGACTTCTAGAAAGAGGGGCAGAAGAGGATGAATCTCCAAGGTTGAGGGGGTTGACAATACCTTTTCGCTCAAAATATATCATACGGTTATTCATGTCTTGTACCAGCTGTAAGAGAGCAGACATATCTATCTGTCTAACTGATTCTCCTTGGGGTAGACCAGTTCATTCAAGCTGTTCCTCATACTCTAAGGAAGTGTGCAGAGCATAACTGAGGTTATCAATGGCCTTTTCTTCAAGCCCGTGATGATAAGGAGAAGGCAATGCATTGTAGTAATGCATGAAGGCAGCTTGGTTTTGGGGGTGGATAAGTTCGGGGATTTGGTTATACAACTTGGTAAAACGCAAGTTGAAGGATGTAATGGTCTCACCATCTTTGTAAATGACGTTGTTGTACTCCCTTAACTTCTCAGTATGGATTTTGGATTGCCTGTAAGTGGATTAGAACCAATAAATCATTTCCTCCCAAGTAGACAAGATCTTAGGAGGAAGGTCAAAGAAATCAACCGCAACCTTTCCTTCCAAGGAATTGAAAAACAAGCGCATGCAAGTGTCATTATTGTTAGCCCCTATATTATGAAAAGCATTCGAAAATACCACTAGATGTTCATTAGTACTGACAATGTTATTTCCTAAACACTTTGGCAGATTCTATTTAAACTTTGGAAGCGGGTGAGTAGCAGGTGCTAGGTTAAGAGGAGAAGACACATGCCATGGTGTGGTCGTGGCATCTTTTTCGAACTGAAAAAGGACATACTTTTTAATGACTTTGGTGGGGTTTGTAGTATATTGGACCGAGATATGGTGGCTGTACAAGCTACCAATCATCGATGACGATGAAGATTGGGAATATGGAGCACTTCCAGTGCCACCAGAGCCACCACTAGATGCCATTTTGTGGATGATAGGTGAGGGAAAGAAAGACGTGCTGGATGAATCAGATAAAGTTCTCCTTAGAGCACTTTGTTGGGCAGATAACACAACGTTTCTCCTTCCTATTTCAGCAATAGGATTGATTTCAGGTGACAAGCCTCTTCTTCTTCTAGAAGCACGAGAATCTAAGGTCATGAAAGAAAGGCAAAAAATGAAGAAATGAGAGGTTATTGTTGATGTTTGGGTTTCTTATGTCTAGCTTCCAATTGTTCTTGGACACTAATATCTCCTTGAATTGATTCCCAAGAATGGTTAAGCTCAACACGGGTCCTAGCAGTGTCTAAAATAGTATGAAACAAGTTCAAAGCAATGTTGGTCTAGTCTTGGAGACCGAGCTCAAGATTGGGTTGTCTTGCAACAGGGACAGTCATGAATAGAAAAACAGTCAAGGAATCAAAACAAAAAAGAAAGATGTATCGATGAAAAATCGAGTATAGAATTTAACCAGAGAGATATTGAAGATCTCCCCAGTACGGTCGCCAAATAAATGTTGAGGACAAGATATGAATTGATCTTGCTCAAGCATTTTCATACTTTACTTAGATAAAGTAAAGTAGACAGGAATATTGCCCTATGTTTATAGCCAACAAAAATATATATCCTAACTCACAAGTACTAATTACAAGTGCTTAGGCTAGTCTTTTATCAACAAAAAGCTTGCTGGAAATTCACTTTTTATGTATTTTTTTGAAAATATCAGTTGCTGAAATAAATGTAAGAACATAAGTAAAAGACACCAAGATCATAATAAATGTAGATGAGACATAAAGAAATCCCTTATTTCATTCCAATTCACTAAAGAGTCATTGTCTTTACAAAACTTCACACCAAAATCTTGGACCAAAGTCAAACTTAGAAATCCCCAATGGAACATACAAAAGGACCTCTGACAGAAAACAAAAAATGAACTCTAAAAGCTGGATCAACTTGCCACAGATTGCTTCCCACTCGACTCTGCACAATAGCCTTTATCAGTCATTAAAGTTAATTCACAAACAGAAAAGTCTACATAGACTATCAAAGATAGATCAACACCTCTGAAGAACAAGTGTCTGAATGATTTGATTCAACCCTGAATGTTGCTGTCTACAATAAGACCCTGCTATCACAAAAGAGAATTAGGCTATGATGAATATATGAATGAATGAAAACTAAACTATCTCAACACAACTCAAAGAGCAAACCTTAGCATTGTTTGTGCTTCTCTCCTCTTGTTGTTCCTCCCCTCAGTTCAACTTTTAACAATTTAGAATTGGTTAGAGTAGTTGAACCAACTTATTAGTTAAGCTAACATAAATCCTTAACTAACTTTAGTTAAGGAAGGGGGGAAAAAGTAATCATCATAATATGGTCATAATTAAATATTAACTAATAGGTGGGACCCCCTTGTGACTCCTTTAGTGAATAACTATCATCACATCATAACATAATCCATTATCATCACATCATAAATCCATTTGTTAAGCAAACACACCCCTTGTGTCTCCCTTCAAAACATATTTTTCCTTGACAATTTTAGCTCATAAAATTTGAAAATAATTCAAATTAATACTCATATATCCAAAATAAGACCTGCTGTCCAAAATCCATGGAGACCATTGTCATAAAACAATAATTGACATAAAAATTAAAACCCATATTTTCCAGTCTGTGAAGCAACCTTTCCTGGGTTGCTGCTGTCACCTCCTGATTTCCTTGAAAATTCCTTGAGATGGGCAGAGCCTTTAGGCTTTATCTCACTAATCACATGGGAAAAATCATCCCTCAGATGCATCCGTGAAGACACAGATTTTCCAGAGTCATCAGAGGGTGAGGAAGGGGCAGCGACAACTTTTCCTTTACCAAATGTATGGTGGGCTCCAGTCTTTAATCTCTTGCTGGCATGGGAGGATTGCACTAACGAGTGGTTAGGGGTAGCTTGGGAAATGGGGTTCAAAGGTGGGGGAGCAAGCAAAGTTAAGTTTGGCCAGCCACGGTGTTGGGAGACTGCCGGGTGAATAATCTCCCGCCACCCATCGTTTTCCAGGACTTCAGGCTGTAAAGAGACATGAGGAGGCACATGTATACCGGGAGCTTGAGGGGCTTGGAAGGGAGGCCTTTCAGGCCTCGGTTAGACTATTCCTTGTCCAATCCAATTAAAGAACCCAACATGGAACAATTGGCCAAGCTCTTCAGAATCAACATCAAAATGTATTGAGAACCTAGGCCTCCTTGGGCCTCAGTTCCAATTACCTCTACCTCTATTTCCTCGGCCATGGCTTCCCTGACTGAAAAAACTCATCTTGCATATTTTAACAATTAGCAAATAGTCTTTTAAATAACCATGCATGACAACTCCTTCAAAAAAACGAAATAGATTTGGCTTAGAATGTATCAGGCTCATGCAATCCAATCCATACAAATTGTTCTAATGGTAATCAATGAGTAGGGGGGTGGAAAAAATGTTTAGGGATACATGAGGGGTTTGTAATTGGCAAAAAAAATGATATAATGAAAGGGAAGAGATATGGTCACTGCTCAATGATAACAACAATCAATTGTAAGCAACCAATAAACCTCACTTCAATCCGCACAAAATTCTACCATTTCTATCCAATATAACACATAGATTTTCTTAGTTGTGATCAATATCAAAACAGGGGGTTGAAAAATGAATATGGGATATGTGAGGGGTTTATAATTAGCGAAAAATGAGATAATGAGGGGAAAAAATGTTTACTGTTCATGATATTAATCAAGCAATCCATAACATATTTGTAGTAAGGAAAATATGCATCAATCGGCAATCAGATGACTAAGTAATAATTCTTGTGCATTTGTTTAATTTTACTGTCCATTAACATCCAACACAATGTTATCGCAAAACATAAGTACTTCACACAATTTGTAAGAGGTTATGTTCCCTTTATTCTTACATTCTGTGTGTCATAACAGTCAACAACAACACTCATTCTGTAACCATTAACATCCATCATTTCCATAAATTTCCCCAATCCATGTCTGTATTTGAAAGTAGTGTTTCCAAAAAATAATAATGAAGACTCTACTTCTGTTAATAGAGCCAATCGAGATCTTGTAATGATATTGTTCTCATACATATATATGCAATAGAAAGATCAAAATAATCAACACCTCACATGGCCCGCCTGAAAGGAAATTGTCTATACAACCAACAATCATCGTTTATACACAGTCTATGCATAAATTAATTTTTGAAACCATGTAACCATGCCACTATAAAAAAAAATATCTTAGTGCTATTCAAAACTGGGCCAAACATCCCACACAACTATCATCAACAGTGATCCATCACAAAAGACAAACACACTTAGAATTCAGGGTTATCACTGGGCATACGAAACAAGCCATCCATATTATACGTGGTGCACGACTGAGAGAATTCCACAGTGTCATAATTCCCATAACCACACAACAATATATGTAACCATGATATAACTCAAAACTTCATTCTGGGCCATTTATTTAGTCGCTTGTGAGTGACCAGGCCGCACGCATTCAAGTGTAAAAAGATGCAGTAAACATATCCAATCTAGTCTTCCAATTCTCAGAACATCACCTACAGGATGCGACATACATGGACAATACCAAACCCCTGTGACCAATGCCAATCATTATCTGAACATCATAAGCACCACTCTAATGGATGTATAATAACCAACAATTTGACACTGTGGTGAGGGAAGCAATAAATCAAACAAGCGTGATAACGGTATGTACCTCCGAACCAAAACAAAAAATGACAGAGGCCCTTGCATAACAAAAACTGATTCTTTGACAATAAACTGGTGACCGTGACCCTTAGAAGTGAAATTGGCAATGCGGGGCTCATGCCATTATCACAGAGGTAGTGACAATAAACTAAACCAACATGATGCCTATACTACCCACAGGTGAGCCCGTATTCAAGGTAATAGACCACAGTGACTGGAAATCACTTGACAGGCTCGACAGTTTCCCTATGCAACCTTGGTCTAGAGGGTTTAGGGTTTCAAAGAAGCCTTCATAGGAGGAACATAGCTAACTTTAGTGAGAATTCGAGGCCAAAGGTGTACGTGAAGGGATGTGATGCTTGTGGATGAGAGACAGTCCCTTGACAAGTCCGAATAAGGAAATAGGGCTCTTAATCAAACCCAATAACCGAGAAGACAATCATCCAACAATGATTTTAAACAAAAGCCTTCAACCAACACGTAGTGGTAATAAAGAATTATCACCCAGGAAGACTAAAAATCCAAGGAACTTAAACTGATACAAGCCAAACCATCTATTTTCATTCGAATCCAAAATTCCATATAGTTGCAGCACTTAGGACAAACACAAACCCACACAATTGAGACTAAATAATTTCATAACCAGAGTGATGTCAAGAATGGCCAAAATAGACATACCTTCTAATCGAAATCCTTAAGACGAGAGGTGGCCGAGCGGTTTTACACTGCTAGAAATCCAGAGTGTGAACACTACAACAAGATTAAAACAACAGTCCGACTAGGGTGGCAACCAACGAGAAGGGTAAAGGTGACGTGCAGTAAATGCACGTCACCTCCACCCATATCTCATTTACTCCATAGTACATGCCAACGAGCCTTCCATTAACGCCATTAATCAACTAGTTCATCGATAGTATCAACACATTCAAACCATAGTATAATCCAAGTCCAAATAATAATCCAACCATTTGCATTCACTTTTCCAAATGCGCCACCCATGTTTACATTCCCAATATAACTCAAATAAATCGCTCGACCACTACACAATCCAAATGATCATGTATAGCATCATCATCAAACATTTAATCAAAACATAGCATAATCACCATAAAAATGCAAGCCATCACTTCCATGAGCCACCAACGTTATAACATATGTAAGTCGGCCACCGATCCCATTAATCAATGCATAGCCATTGCATTGTCACCTTGCCAAAGTGCGCCACCAAAATTTCCACCATATGCATATAAAAAAATAAATATTTCATAGACATTTCCTTGTTAGCTAGGACTTAACCACTATCAACAAGTATGTAGAGCTAGGTCTCCTTTTTTTTTGCATTAGATATAGTATTTACTTTTCCTCAAAATTCCTTTCTGTAATTTTCACTACAATTTTTGTTGTACAGGCGAGAAGAACAAATACCATGAATGAATAGCAGCTTGTAGTATCATGAAGGAAAAATATCTCAAAACTTAACTGATATCAACGACAACCATATTCTCATCAACCATGTAACTTTGTAGCACATCATCATAACATTGAAAATGAACAGACCCGATCTTCAAAAGTTCAAGGGGGTCCCACCTAGTAGCATTATTTAGTCTTATATAATAATAGACTTATCAACACTTTGCGGGCGAAATTATGTTGATGTTTTCAATCGTCAACAAACACGTTTGGGTTCTGCCAGAAATTGACTCAAGGTGTTCACAACAAAACATATATCTGACTTGGTGTTCGTTAGATACATCAACAATACAATGATCTGTTTGTACAACATAGCATCAACCAACTCTGATGAAGTGTCAACCAAGAGCTTCAACTTAGTTTCCATGGGTGTGTTCATGGATTTACACTCCAACATATCAAACCTCTTCAGTATTTCAACTGCATACTTCCCTTGGTTAAGGAAGATCTTCTCTGGGCTCTGCCAGACCTCAACACCTAAGAAATAGTGCATTGGGCCAAGGTTTTTCATCTCAAATTTTGCAGCGAGCTTCTTCTTACAATCAGTGATGAGATTTTCTTCTCCAGTTAGAAATAAGTCGTCCACATACAATAGAAATATAACAGGTTCATCATTCATAACCTTGAAGTAAAGGTTAGAGTCAACTTTACTCTTGGTAAAGCCCAAGCTCGTCAGGAAACTGTCAATTCTTCCATACCAAGCTCTAGGATCTTGTTTTAATTCATACAGAGCCTTCTTCAATCTGCATACATGAGTCTTTCTGTATTCAACTTCAAATACTTGAGGTTGTTCTATATACACTTCCTCTTCTATGACACCATTCAAGAAATATGTTTTCATGTCCATTTGATGTAACTTCCATTTTATCTTAGCTGCAAGGGCTGTGATGGTTTTGATTGAAGTGTATTTGGCTATAGGAACAAACGTCTCTTCATAGTCAATGCCTTCCTTTTGAGAAAATCCATGAGCAACAAACCTTTTTTTATATTTGTCAATACTTCCACCAACAACATGTTTTATATTGTATATTCATTTGGAAGATACCACATCCTTTCTCTTTGGTCTGGGAAATATTTACCATACATCATTCTTTATAATGGATTGGTATTATTCTTTTATGGCATATTCCCATTATTTCTTCTGAATGGTATATTCAAAGCAAGTGGGTTCCTTTTCTAAGAGATCACACATTGAAGACATGTAACTGGAGAATGGATTGGGTTTCTTGACTTGTCTCATGGTTCCTTCAGGGGCACCGTACTTATCTCCATATTGAATAAGTTATCTTTCCCAGGTGGAGTTTCTCTTGTGGGAGATTGCCATCTGGGGAGGTTCTTGAGATTCTATTATGTCATGATCTTCTGGAATATCCTCATAAGGGGAAGTTATGATTTCCCTCACTGGTTCTGCAACTCTGGGAGCTACAAGTTCTTCTTCATATACTTCTTCAAGCTGTCATATTCTTGATTTATTTAGTGTTGCATCTTCATCAAAGGTTACATCTCTGCTGATCTCAATATGATGGTAACCTGGTATATAAATTCTGAAGGCCTTGGAGACCTCACAATATCCAACAAATATTCCCTTCTTTCTTGAAGGGTCCAACTTAGTTCTCTTCTCTTTAGGAATGTGTACAAATACTGGACAACGAAATATTTTGAGATGGATTACTTCTAGTTTATTTACAGAGAACATCTCTTCAGGGGTTTTGAACCCAAGTGAACTATGGGATAGTATGTTTAATACATACACTGTTGTTCTTGCTGCTTCTGCCCATAAGTGCATTGGAAGATCTTGATCACGGATCATAGTCTTCACTGCTTCCATTATAGGTCTTCTTTTTCTTTCTGCTACACCATTTTGTTGAGGATTGTATGGAGTGGTGATCTCCCTCTTGATCCCGACATCTTTAAAAGATTTTACAAACTCTTTTGAGGTGTATTCTCCTCCATTATCTGACCCAAGTATCTTGATCTTTCTTTCAGAGAGATTCTCTATCAAGGCTTTGAATTCCTTGAATTTACTGAACACTTTATCTTTTGATTTCAAAAAGTGAACCTAGGTTTTGCAAGAATAGTCATCAATAAAAGACACATAGTATACATACCCACTAATGGAGGTTGATGTAATTGGGCCACATACATCTGTGTGAATGAGCTCTAATACTCCTGTTGCTTTACTGTCTCTCTTTGGAAAATGGTTCTTGATGTTCTTTCCTTGTGCACATCCGTTGCACACACTTTCATGGTCAACCTTGAATTTTGGTAGACCTATGACTTCCTTCCTTACACATGGTAATTCCTTTTATTTGATGTGAGCTAGTCTTCTATGCCAAAGTTCACATGGATTCTCAATGGAATGAGTCAAGGTTGCTTCTGAGTGACCTTTAAGCTTATACAAGCCACCTTTCTTTTCCAATAATAATTGCTTCTTATATGGTTTTTCCTTTGGGCCACATAAGAACTTATCCATCTATGAAAGAAACTCTGAAGACTTTCTTATATAAAGATGAGATATAAAGTAATTTCTTTGTCAAACATGGTACATATAATACATCCTTCATCTTCTTTGGGGTCCCTGAATCAAGTTTGTAATTCGATTCTCCTACTCCTTTGATAGGGTACTGGTAATCATCTCCAAGTGTAACTTTCTGGGGAAAGTTCTTTTCTGTAAGACAAGAGAGAATGTCTCTTTGACCTATCATGTGCTTGGAAGCACCACTATCTATGAGCCAAGTGTCCTCACCAGGTGACACTGATTCTGAGAGGGCAGAGATTAAGACATAGTCTTCAATATGTTCTTTTATCATCTTTGTGGGTGGCTCTTCATCTTCAAATATATGGGAATGGTTTCTTATGTTTGTCTTCTTGTATTCTTTTCTTCTAGTTGGACAATTCTTAGCAATATGTCCCATCTTGTCACAATGGTAACATTGGTAGGATGAGAAATATTTTTCTCTTCTTTGACCTTTCCGAAACTTTTGGAATCTCCTTGGAGGGTGAGATTCTTAATGGATGAATTTATTTGGAGAGTGAGACTCCTTATGATGATCAGTTTATTTATAGAAGTGAAACCTCTTTCTTCCTCCTTTAGTATGAGCAACTAGAGCTTGATCTTCATCTCTTGATAGTATTTCTTCTCGGTTAGCTACTCTTGCTTCTTCTTGAACACATTCTTCCCAAAGACTATCAAATAATAGTTTCTCCTTTCTGGCACAAATAGTTTAGATGAACGCATCCCAAGGTCTTGTGAGACCATTAATGGATGTCATTATGAGTTCATATTCATCTTGAGTATCACCAATTTCTTCTAGATGTTCCTTGAATTGTGATATTCTAGAGAAATATTCCTGAACTGTTTCTCCTTTCTGCATCCTTGTATTTTTGAGTTGAGTTATTAGATTCATCTCCCGGTTGGTGTTATTTCCTTCATACATTCTGGTTAGAGTAGAAAACATTTATTTTGGAGTTTTCTTTGAAGCCACTTGAGGAATCAAGTGATCTTTAATAGAGTCTGCAATGATTCTTTTGGCCCTAACGGTGTCCTTTTGGTGTTTTACTTTAGCTGTAGCATCGGTAGGTAAAGGTACATCTTATTTAATGAATCTTGCTTGGTCATTCTCTTCAATAATGAGTGCAATCCTATACTTCTAGGCATGAAAGTTTTCCACACCTTCTAGCTTGTCAACAAGCTTAGTGCTTGTAGATATCTTGACCTGGAGCTAGGAAAATGACCAAAAATTGAAAATGATGATAATTTAATTATGAACTTACTAGGAGGTGCGCTTGGCTGAGGCAAGTAGCCTAGTGCAGTTAGATTTCAAAAAATCCAAAATTTTCCCCTTCAAACCGGGTCAGAGAAATTCTGGACTTGTACTTTTGGTACTGGTTTCTTGGTTTTCTAGTTTTTTGGTACTAGTGAAAACTAGGGTTTCACTTTTTGGGAGTTCTGTCCACTAAAAAAAGTGCACTGGGGCTACCAAAGAGTTTTCTAGGCTAGGGTGCACTTCCTTGATGAGTTTTAGGATGAAATTTCTCTTCAATAGAAAACCCTAATTTTCTTGTACGACAACAATGATGCTTTTGGTTATCTAGTGAAAGGTGGTCTCTTCAACTTAGCTCTGATTCCATGTTAAGGTTTTCAACTATTATTAGGTTTATTTTCAATTTACTAGATAACAATAACATAGGTAGTGTTATCACTGAGATTCACCCTCAGATTGCAGGAGGATAAGCCCATTACCCATCAAAATGTTTATGGAGGTTGGTTTATGAGTGGAGGTCAAATGGACAAAGCTTAGCATAAGAATGTTTAAACACAGAAAACTAGGCTAGCAATGCATAAGAAAATTAGGTCCTCATTAACTTCAGTCAGTGGTTTAAGCTTAAAGGTGAGAAGGAGGAAGACTTAGTGAGGAAAGTGGACAAGTCTGCCATGAGAATCCGACCTTCAAGCAGCTTGGTGTAGAAAAAATTAGGCACAAGAGCTTTCTTGAACTTAAGTTTAAGGTACTAAAATATATCACATCAACATCATAATCAAACCTCCATTACAATACAACTACAACAACTCATCTGGATCATCCATGTACAAGCATTTCGACATAAGAGGAAACATGACAGTGAAAGAAAATACTGAAACAAATCATAGAAGAATTATAATCAAACCTATATTTCAATACAAATACAACAACTCATCTGGATCATCCATGCACGAGCGTTTCAACACAACATTAAACAACATGGTGAAAGAAACTGACTTCTATTAATGAGAAAGTATCAGATGTCATACATAACCAGAGAACAACTCTCCTATCAAACTATTACAAAATAGAGAGCTCTGCTCAACCATTGACCCCTCATAACATATTCTTTAACTGCTATATTTATACCCAGCAGTGGGCAACCACTAGGAGTGCAAGCTGGCCATCATGTCCAAGGATTTTCATCTGCGCATCCTTCTGTCAGACGCAAGCTCAAATCAATATGGGCCTGTAAGAAGAAACCTTCCATCATGGTACCTCAAAATGATAGTTCTGTCTCCTCGGCCAGAGCTTTCATGTCTTCTATTTATGGAGTGAAACGAGGTTTCAACTACCAGTCCTCGTTCATTAACTGAGTTTTCCTCGGGATCGGGGCACATCTTGAAGACTAGGGGGCGACCATGTGCTGTTGCTGGATTCAACGCTAGACAAGCATGTGATTTCGGGGCCATCGAAAGTGGTTTGGACCCACACCGCTTTTGGGCCCGAAACTCACCACCTTCTGCCATGTAGCTTCTCTGTGATAATGCGGTTTAGATTTCGGCCTGCTCAAGGATTTTAACATTAGAGCATGTTTCGACACCGAAATGAAGCGTGGTCGTTGATATGAACGGCCCCGCCAAAGCTTTATCCGCCCGCTAACTATGGAATCCTTCCAACTACGTTTGGAGATGGCACTAAATCGAAATGCACAAGGGATCTCCACCATGGAAAACTACACCCGCCCGTTCTCCTGTGCTCATGACTATCACCCATGACTCTTGACGATTTCATGGGATACCATTGGCTCCACATGGGATGACATGCTCCCTGTGAGCTGCCAAGAACAAGGAGTTCTAGTGCCTTAGCTGTTGGGTTGTGGAGTTGAGCTCAAATACATTTTGCTGAAGACAACATGCTGACATGTACACTAATCAACTTAAAAATAAAACAAACACACATGCTCCAGAAGGATATTATTTATGTACAATCCTAAACTAACTAATTTTTACAATGCGCTAGGTGAAAACAAACTTCTACCAGAGCCATTCAAGTAAATTCCTAACTGAAAACTTATTTACTCTGTCACTGATCAACAAGGGACAATAAAACTGTGACAACAAATTAATTACATTCTTGAGATTACCTCCCAATGATGAAGGTAAGATAAAGCTTGAAGGCTTCAATACATTGAGGAAATACAACTCCATGTACTCCCCTATAGGGTCATAAAATAGGTGGTAAAACTTACTAGGTTGGTAACAAAAATCCTGCTCTACTTTACAACTGCTCACATATGGTTGAATGTCTTTGGCAAGCACAAGTGAGTGAATGTCTGATGCGTGTTGTTGACCCACTTCTCTTTTATCTTCTCTGATAACATCTGCTAGCTGATGGAAAAAAATCTCCTCATGTATACCAATGAATGGCACTTTCTCTTTATCATGCTTCTCTTGGTAAAATCCTTCATTTTCATTAGAAGGTTGGATGCTAATGCTTTTTGCTTCTAAGACAAAAAACACCTCAACATCTTCATCACTGTCTCCATAATTATCAAATAAAGGAGGAGTCTTGAATGACATACCAAGAGGTATCTTCTGCCCAACATGAGAACAATGTTCTTCATTATTAAACACAGGATGCCTTTCAAGATTCAATCCAGGAAGAAATATCTTATCATCACCATATGAGACAAAAATAGGTTGCTCATATCTATGTTTTTTGGAGACATGGCTATAAAGAGTATCAGCTTCCAGAACAGACTCAATTTCTTCACTTTCCTTATTGAGACAACAAACAAAGTTTTCATCTGATGCATATGAACATGGAAGAGAAAGAGTTGATTCCTCATCCAAGGAATCTTCTTCATTCTCACAGCCTTCATAAGAATCAATTATATCCTGAACGTAATCTTTATACTCCTCACACCAACTATGACAAATTAACTGAGAGGAATAAAACTTTTGACAATGAATATTGAAAGCTGCATGAAACTCTTCGAGTGAAGAAACACTAGAAATCTCAAGAGAGTGATACTAAATACGGACATCTCCTTGAAGGGAGTACATAAACAAATTCATACATATGTCTTCATGTTGGATGCCAAGTTGTTGCATCAAAGCATGAAATTCTAGAACACGCTCAACAGGGATATCATTCTCACCTTCATAAAATCTTGGCAGCAGATCTTGCCATACATCAATTTGAGGTGTAGGATGTGGATAACCAGCTATGTCTAAGAAATTGAGTGGGGAAAACCTCCTTGATAGGATATCATCCATAGCCATTTAATTTTTCTCAAACCAGTGGAGTCTCCATGGTGAAAGATGAGCAGTCAGAACAATGTGTCCAGCTTGAGTTCACCATCTAAAATTGGATCTGTACAATGTCATTCTTCCCAGGGAGATTTTCAATATGGAACAACAAATTAAAAGACTTCTTGAGAAATATTTCCTTTCTTGATAATCTTCTCTGAGTCAGCTTCATGTGTTTCTAGAGGTATATGTGGAGTAGGCCTTGTGTTTCTGCCTTTGGGAGCCACAACTGAAACAATGGAGTCGCTAGGTGCAAGCTGCAATCTTCAAGGTATTGATTTCTGATGCACCTTCAGAATAAAAATTTCTTTGTCATTCAATCCCAGGGAAATGTCTTCAATTCGTTCCCCAGAAACAATGCCAAGAATGTTAGCACTGAGAGTCACCCTCAGATTGTAGGAGGATAATCCCAATACCCATCAAAATGTTTGTGGAGGTTGGTTTATGAATGGAGGTCAAATGGAAAAAGGTCAAAATAATAATGTTTAAACACATAAAACTGGGCTAGCAATGCATAAGAAAATGAGGTCCTCATTAACTTCAGTCAGTGGTTTAAGCTTAAAGGTGAGAAGGAGGAAGACTTAGTGAGGAAAGTGGACAAGTCTGCCATGAGCATCTAGACTTCAAGCAGCTTGGTGTAGAAAAAATCAGGCACAAAATCTCTCTTACAATACAACTACAACAACTCGTCTAGATCATCCATGCATGAGCATTTCAGCATAAGAGGAAACATGACAGTGAAAGAAAATACTGAAACATATCATAACAACATTATAATCAAACCTACATTACAATACAAATACAACAACTCGTCTGGATCATCCATGCACGAGCGTTTCAACACAACAGGAAACAAGATGGGGAAAAAAACTGACTTCTATTAATGAGAAAGTCTCATATGTCATACATAACCAGAGAACAAATATGCTATCAAACTATAAGTACAAAATAGGGAGCTCTGCTCAACCATCAATCCCCCATAACATATTCTTTAACTGTTGTATTTATACCCAAAAATGGACAACCGCTAGGAGCGCAAGTTGGCCATCATGTCCAAGGATTTTCGTCTGCGCATCCTTCTGTCAGACGCAAGCTCAGATCAGTATGGGCCTGTAAGAAGAAACCTTCCATCGTGGTACCTCAAACTGATCATTTTGTCTCCTCAGCCAGAGCTTTCATGGCTTCTATTTATGGAGTGAAATGAGGTTTCAACTACCAGTCCTTGTTCATTAACTGAATTCTCCTCGGGATCGAGGTGCGACTTGATGACTAGGGGGCGACCATGTGTTTCTTCTAGATTCAGCGCTAGACGAGCATGTGATTTTAGGGACGTTGAAATCATTTTGGACCCACACCGCTTTTGGGCCCGAAACTCACCACCTTCCGCCACGTAGCTTCCCCGCGATATCGCGATTTAGATTTCGACTTGATCAAGGATTTTAACGCCCGAGCATGTTGCGACACCAAAATGAAGTGTGGCCATTGATCTGAACGGTCGTGCGATCTGGGCGCACCTGCTATTTTAGCGCCCCCTCCAAAGCTTTATCTGCCCACCAACTATCAAATCCTTCCAACCGTGTTTAGAGATGGCACTAAATCAAAATGCATAGGGGATCTCCATCGTGGAAAACTGCACCCGCCTATTCGCCTATGCTCATGACTGTCACCCGTGACCCTTAACGATTTCATATGATAACAGGTAGGATCACTGAGAGAAACACAATCACAAGATATACAACATTTATCCTGGGAAACCCTCATGGGGGAGAAAACCCAACAAAAAATTCCTTAATATAGATAGCCAATACAATGCCAAGACAATAAACCAAAACACTAGAGAATATCCAACGCTGATCAATGTGCCTCTCTCTTCCTTCTTCTCCCAACTACAACTACCAAACTTGCACACTTGATGAACGAATGAGTGAGTGAGATAATGAGGCATTGGATTCCTTTATTTATACAAGCTGGTAGACGCTATAAAGGTGTCTCTTCATTGGGCAGGGCCGACTTGTCTTCTTAGTGGTTAAAACCACTTAAATTAGGCTTGGGGGTCGACTTCTCAATTTGCATAATATATTTAAGGTTTGACCAATCCAAAAAAGGGGATTTGGTCAAGTACAAAGCTGTACATGATCAATCCACAAAAGGGGATTGATCGGATGAATAATAACTCAATAATAAATAGAATACTCTTTGCAGTTACGATATTTCAATAATAGTAAAGGGAAAGACATATATGGTGCGCAAATTGAAAATATCCCTTTATGGTTTAAATCAATCACCAAGGATGTGGTATCAAAATTTTGACACCTACATCCTTAGTTTGGAATTTGTGAGAAGCAAGGATGATCACTGTGTATATTCCAAGAAAGAAGGTGGTATTTTCATATATGTAGCTTTGTATGTTGACAACATGTTGCTGGTTGGAAAAAACATATACACAATAAAGGAGGTAAATATGCAACTATCCTCCAAGTTCGACATGTAGGATCTTGGTGCAACAAAATTCATTCTGGGAATGGAGATCAAGAGAGATTGGGTAGTTATAAAGATTTGGTTAAATTAGAGAAAGTACATTGAAACATTCTTGAAGCATTTCAACATGTAGGATTGCAAACTAGTCAAGGTACATGCTAGCCCCCCATGCCTAGAGGTACCTAGAGGAGATCATGTCTCATGGCCCACAATGGAGACAATGATCCCAACCATGATGATGATAAACATGTTCATAGATGGAAGCCCAACAACCCCTCTCATTTATCTTTACAACGAAAAGTCAACTAGGGCTCATCACAACCAAGCAACCCAGTGTGTGAAAGATGGTAAGCTGGCGTGACCATGAGGTATGTTAGTCCTTCTTTCATGCAAAGTGTTGTGCTTAATTTGTTGGGCACCTGGATGAGGATATTTGGTTGAAGTTGGATAATGGATCACTGATTGGGAAATTGTTTTAGTTTCCTTGTTTCACCTTGGTGGTCAGCGTCTATGCCCTAATCCTGTGTTGTCACTGCCAAGAGAAAAGGGGTACTACTAGGGGGGGCTCAAAAGGGTAACTTTCCGTTCCCCACCATAGTTAAAAATTTCCATCTTGGAGCCTCTCATAGTGTACCAAACTTTGATAATGGGTCATGGTCCATTCTCTCATGAGAAGAAGGGGTTGGAGGCCCAGAGGTTGATGCAAATACCATATATATATGCTATGTTATAAATGATAAATGCCACAATAAATTCCTCATGTTTTGCTTGAGATCTACCCCCTTAGGTGTCTTCCAATCGATTATTTCGACGAAGAACATGAAAGAGAGAGATATTGTGGAAGAGGTTGAGTGTTGTCAAAATTCTTTGTAGAATGGTGTTTAAGTGGACATTTGGGGGGTGGGACCCTTTTCGGACATGACCTATGATTATCTTGGAGTCCCCAATCACCGAAAGGGAGTGAATGTTCAAGCTTTGGGCGAGATGGAGGCCTTGGTATAGGGCATAGGTTTCAGCTTGGTTATTAGTTGTGATGCCCAGATTCCAATGAAAAGAGAGCACTTGAATTCCTCTTGGGCATATTATGACCCCTCCCGCTCCTGCCACCCCAGGGTTTCCTTTTGAGGCTCCGTCAAAGTATAGAATGTGAATTTGTTTCTCTTTTCACTAGTGTAGGTACTTAGTGTCGTCATGAAGATACCAAGAGGATCTGGAGGGAGAGGGAGGTTGATTGGTGGAA
>ML823154.1:88768-106531 GCA_009831015.1 Picea engelmannii
AAGATAATGGTTTGGAGTTGGAAAGAAAGAATTCAGCTAGGAGGCCTACATCCTTTTTGGCTACTAGATTAGGGGGAGATCCAAGGTTGGAGAAGATGATTCTATTTCTGGCGAGCCAGATTTTCTAGCAAATGTACTTTGGTAAGGCTTTGTATAAGGCTTTGAAGAGATGTTTGTTCTTGAAGGTGCCTTGATAGAGGGAAGTCCAATATGAAAGGAGTTCTCTGGGTTGGGCCAATCATCTGACTGTCGAGTGGATTCTTTGGAGGGTTGTTTTCCACACCGCAATAGCAAAAGGGCAGAGCAAAAAGATGTGTTGAGAGGTTTCCAATGCCTTGCCACAAAGCTCCCATCTGAAGGGCCTATGGATATTTCTTTTAAGAAGATTTTCTCTTGTTAGCAGTTTTCCATGAGCCATAATCCAACAAAAGGAGTTAACCTTTGGTGGATTATCTGTGGTCCAGAGAGAGTTCCAGATTGTGTCCTTTGGGGGGAGATTTTTTTTGAAGAGAAGTTGTGAGTACCCTTGATTGACAGAGTATATGCCATTCCCCCATCCTCTCTGATCTTTTAGCGTGGTGTGTATGGGAGCACATCCTCTTAGGATATTTTGTATTTTGTAGATTCCATCCTATCCAGTCTCCTGTATCTTCACTCCAAGAGGAGATATCCGAGATATACTTTTTGCCTTGCAAGTCGAGCCAATTGATGAGTGGTCGTAGATGCATGTGCTTCCAGAGACATTGTTTACCCATGATGTTGTCTTCCCCTATAAGAATCTTTCATCCATTTCTAGGGATCCATGTGAGTTGACTTTGTATGAGAGGAATGGAGGTGGAGAGAAGATTCCCTATTGGTGATCCACTATCCAGGGAGTGGCGCTGGTCCAAACACCTGAGCCTGTTCCCGACTAGATACTTTTTTTGAAGGATTCGCTTCCACCAGTCATTTTCCTCGGAAACAAGGTTCCAGAGAATTTTTTCTCCCATTGCCAAGTTGGAGAGGCCATGATCTCTAATGCCCAGACATCCGTTTTCCTTGGGATGCTTTACAATATCCCATTTTATTAAATGGAATTTTTTGTGTCTGTTTTCCCTCCTTCCCATAGAAAGCATCGCAGGAGACTGGCGATTGAGGATTTAACATTTTGAGGAGCAAGAAGAGAGGAGAATTGGAAGATGGGGAGAGATGAGAGAACTGATTTTATTAGCACAGTACGACCTGCCAAATTGAGCCAAAAGGCTCCCCAATGATCCAGTTTGTTTTTGAGCTTGTCTAGAATTTGGTTCCAAGCTGAATTTGGGAGCAATTTGAGACAAATTGGGATTCCAAGGTATCTGAAGGTTTGACACTTTTCAATAAGAGGGAAATGAAAGATGTTTTCTATGAGGCGAGCAGTTCTAATGGTAGTGTTCCAGGCATAGACATTGGATTTGGCGTTATTTATAAGAGCTCCCGAGACTTGGGTGAAATTTTCTAGAGTAGTTTTGAATCTCTTAGCCATGACAATTGAGGCGCCTCCAATGAGGAGAGTGTCATCAACAAAATGAGAGTGATTTATTCACTTCATTCCTCAATTCATTTTGATGCCGGGAATGGATTTGGAGGTTCGATCCTTTTCCAATTGACTTCCCGGGGTTTCTTCCATGATTATATAGAGAAGGGGGGAGAGTGGGCAGCCTTGCCTTAGTCCCTTGGAGATTTTGAAGAAGCTTGTTTGGCGTCCATTGACCAAAGGTGCTATCCAAGGTGTGGAGATACAAGATGCGACCCATGCTATGAATTCTGAGCTAAAACCAAAATTCTTCAAAACTGCAAACATAAAGGAGTGTCTTACCTTATCAAAAGCATTGGCCATATCTATTTTGATTATCATTCCTTGATCCCCTCGACCCCTGCTGGAGTGAATGGCTTCTTGGACCAAAATGATGTTGTCAATCATTTGTCTTTTTTCAACAAAGCCACTTTTATTTGGAGAGATGAGTTTATGCAAGAGGGGCTTGATTCTGTGGGCTATGACTTTAGTTATGAGCTTATAGGAGACATTTCATAAGGAAATGGGTCTAAATCTAGAAAAAGTGGAAGGGTTGGAGTCTTTTGGAATGAGGTCCAAAAAGGTGGAGTTTGTACTGCCCCCTAGCTTTGTAGATTTCTGAACATACTGGATCATCCTCAGAAGGTCTCTTTTAATTATATGCCAACATTTTTGATAAAAATGGGTGTTGAAGCCATCTGATCCTGGAGATTTATTTGGGTGTAGGTGGAATAAGGCCTCATGAAGTTCTTTTTCTATAACTTATTTATTTATCTTGGCGTTATCTTCCTGGTTGACAATGCTTGGTATGTTTAGAAGTAGTTCTTCTTGTATGTTGAGGTCTACAGTGTCGTCCTCAGTAAGAAGGCGTTCAAAGTGAAGTTTGGCTTCTTCTTGAATTTGTTGGAAGTCATATGTTTTTGTTACATCTTCTCTTGTAATCTATTTCACCTTATTCTTCCAGAGTCTAGCTTTGGTTTGTCTCTGAAAAAATTTCATGTTTCTGTCTCCTGAGTTTAGCCAGAGGCTCCAGGATTTGAGTCTCCAAGTTTCCTCTTCCTCATGTAGGATATTTTGATAATCAATGAAGTCTTGCTGCTATTTGAGAATGAGAGAGTGCGTGGTAGGTCCCTCTTCCATTGCCAATCTGTTGTCGTCCATTTCTTTAATTTCCCTGTTTTTTGCTTCTTGTTCCTTTTCCTTGGTGCTTTTCACCCAGTGTTTGAGGGCCGATTTGAATCTTTTTAATTTTTGTTCCCAAATGTAATTTGGAGAGCCTTGAATCCAATAGTTCCAGGCATCTAAGACAGTATCAAAGAAGTTTGAGTATGAGATCCATAGGGTGTTAAATCTGAAGGGGATGGGGACAAGGTTATTAGGGGGGGAAAGGTCTGTGATCTGAACCAATCCAAGGGAGAATGCGAGAAGAGGGTAAATAGGCTTCGTCAAGGAAATAACTTCTTAAGAGAAACCTATCCAGGCGAGTAATGATGTGCCCCAACCCTAGTCTTCTGTTTGACCAAGTGTAGCGACCGTTGGAGGGATTTATGTCAAGTAAGTGGAAGGATGATATAATATCCTCGAGATTCTCTTGAGTGGGGTCCTGTACTCGAGAAACCCATTTTTTTCCCTTGGGTGGAGTGTAGTGTTGAGGTCTCCACCTATTATGAGATCTTTGAGTTCAAGACTGTCTTGGAGGTTTTGTAGGGAGGACCAGCAGTCAATTTTTTCCTGATACATTGCAGGCATATATACATTGATAACAGTCAGAATCTTACTTGTTGGTAGATGGAGAAGTGAAGTTTTGATCCAGTGCATCGTAGATTTCCAAGAATGGAGAGAAAATATATTGGGATTCCACAGGTGTAGATTCCTCCGGAGGCTCCTCTTGCGCTAACTGCCACGCCTTTGCATGATCTCCAGATGTAGCTGCTATCCTGAAGGATATTTGTATCCTTATTTTTTGTCTCCTAGACCAGAAGGACTTGAGGGTTTTCTGCTTTAATTATATCATGAATTAATGAGAGCTTGTGTCGGCTCCCTCATCCTCTGCAATTCCAGGAGATTGATTTTATCATTTAGAAGGCTTGGGGTTTCCCCCTTTATGGGGGTTGGATCCACTCTTATTCCTAGTCTTCCTTGTTTATTTTCTATTATGTTGATCCAAAGTTGTTTTCTTTCCTAGTTTGATTTCCTTCCTGGCCGAAGCTTCCCTTTTGTGCAGGTTTGACTTCTTTCTGACTTTTCTGATGGGGGAAGTGTGGGTATCTAAATATGACTCTTCTTCCGAGATTTTCTATGGATCTTCATATTCAGGAAGAGAAGTCGAGTGAGAGGGAGAAGGTGGTGTAGAGGGAGGAATAAGAGACTCAGGGGGAAGTGTTTGAGGGGAGGGAGGTGATGGGGGGGGGATCTGCAGTTGCTCGGGGGGAGGTTCCTCTCGAGAAGGATCTTGGGTTGAGAGCGGGATGACAGATCTAGTATCTTGGGAGTTGTTAGGTGGGGGAGGTGTGGGAATGACTTTGGGGTTCGGGCCATGTTTCTGCTGCTTCTTTCTTTTGGGTTGCTGCCATTGTTCAGACTCTTCAATCGAAATTTTGGGAGGGGTTTTGGGAAAATGCTTTGCAAAATGGCCATACTCATGGCATACTTTTCACTTGAAGGGAAGTTGTTCATAATTATTTTTTTGCAGGTAGTTCCAGTTATCCAATGTGAGATTAATAGCTTATGACAGACCTTTTTCTAGATCCACTTCTTCACAGATGCGTGCATGAGCTTGGAGGCCATCTTTGGGCTCTGCTCTATCTATGAACTTCCCAAGCGTATTTCCTATTGATTGAATAGTTTCATTATTCCAGCAATGCAGAGGAAGGAAGGGGAGGCGAACCCAAACTGGGACTGCATTAGGAATATCATTTTCAGGGATAAAATCTAGGGTCCAGCTAGTGAGATACATACCTCTCAAACCCATAAAGTATGGTCTTCTTCTAAAGATGAGGTCTTTGTCTGATTTATTTTCAAAGAGAAAAGCAAAGAAGCCTCTTTTGCATAAAAAATGCGATAGATTTCCTTTCAGGTGGGGTTTCCAGTTCTTGTCGATCCATATCGTCATAGCCCGCAGAGAGGGCCAGATTCCCGTGAATTTCCCGATGAGTGCCTGTTATGAAAATTTGAGAGCGAGGGTTCTGGAGTTTCTTTGGATCTGAACTGAGGGGATTTGATCCATCTTTTTCACAAACTTTGGGGAAGTTTGTTTGTTCATCTTGGGAAGCGAGGTGATGAGGGAGGCGAAAGCTGCAACAACCTTGGTAGAGATGGAGGGGGAGGGAGGAGGCTGGGAGACGGGGGGTCCCGAGGTCCCTCCTGGAGAGGAGGGAATGCGTGGAGGTCAAGGTATCAGGTCCAGGAGGAGAGCATGCATTTTGCACATTATATCACTATCATACTTACTCTTAAAGGGTTTCTTTATTTTCTTCTTCCCTCGTGATATATCCCTCTACCCAAGTCTTTTATTTCATGTCTAGGTTGGCACAACTAATGGGATTGGACGAAGACCCTCACATACTTAAACTTTCCAACTCACATGAGGTCCTAGGTTGATGTGATGCTTGAAGAGGATACTGAGGTGAATTGTTTGCATGGCTTACATCTTAAGTGACAACTTGCTTTGCATGTTTTGAGGACTAATATATCTTATGAACATTGTTTTACCTTGTCTTATACTCTGTTTTGTTTTGAATGGCCCTGACATGGTTCTTTGAGGGATGTCCTAGGTTTTCACCTAGGATGTTGTGTCTTTATTGCAGGACTTTGGCACATGTTATGCAGAGCAGTGAGTCATCCAGTGACTCACCAACTTCAGACATCATCTCTCACATCCTTAGAATCTTGGACGATGGGCGGATGGGATTGGTTTGAGAAGATTTGGTCATGATGACACACAGATGGGATGAAATCCCACAGGTTGGGCAGAGTACGCTAGGGATTCTTATTCACTAGATCATGGATGTTACAATAGAAGACAACCAGACACCATGCAAAGATTATATGCAACTCCCTCCAACCTTGACACAACACCCTGGATCCTAGACATTGGCCCTCATTTGATGATGAAATCATCTTTTAGGATTTAATGGTGCTAGGGTTTGATGTATAGTTGGGGTACCAATGATGATTGGCATGACCTTGGGTGATGAGATATACCACTTTCCATCACTTCACCTTGGATTGGTGCCATGTGGCCTTTGGAGGCCTCCTCCTTTCATATAAAGGCTTGATGTCGCACACATGTGGCCTTTTATGATGTATTTTAGCATTTTAGAATTTTGTAAAGGATAAATGTGGGGTCTACCCCACTTCTATTTTGACTTTGACATTTTATGTGGAACAATTTTCCAGGCTAGCCTCATATAAGACGACTAGCACTATCTTTCATTTTATCATCACAATTCCTTACACATTTTAGGGTTACACTTCTGAAAGTTTCGGCCCTTTAGGACTCTTGGTATTTCTCTCTCATGGACTACACTTGAAGGAGGATTTTTTGTGGATGTTATTTCTCTCTTGGATGTATATTTTTTGCAATTAGGGTTTTGATGTCTTGATTCTTGGAAGATGTAAGTAATTTGTTGCAATTTTATCTTTGGTTAATGTTACATGCATTAAATTGATATCTTGTTGGAAGTCTCTTTATCTTGTTGAAACCTTAAGAGGGGAACATAAGTGCTTCTTTCCCTCATAAATTGTTTTTTGTCCAAGTTTATGAAACATCCTTGGTAGGGTTAGAAGCCTAAAGCCCAAAAGTTCTTGCACTTTAGGATTTTAACCCCATACATTGATCATTTACCTAAGTGAAGCTACAAGAAGGGAAAAATGATATATAGGGCCCAAACGTGCTTGCACACTAGATATCATTTTCATCAAAGTCTAAAACCTTAGGCCCAAATGTGCTTGCACCTTAGGGTTTAGACTCTACCTCTTTTTCTTCATCTAGATCAATTTTTAGGTTTAATGCATTTCAGACTCCATAGGTCCTAAAAGGATAATGACACTGATCTAAGATTGCATTTATGGCTAAATTAGTTTTTTTAATCACTTTTCTTAATCTCTCAAGCATCCTACTAACTCTAATCATAGAAAACTTTGAGCATTTCTTGTTGCTGATATAAACGTTTCTATAACCACTGAAAACTACATTAGATTGTTGCATACACCTATCTAAAAGTGTCTTAACTTGTTCAAAAACTACCTCTACCAATTGGATAATAATCTATTGGCTTAATGCTTACTTTTCATGATCAATTGTGGTGTTTCTGAGCATTGTTTCTTCTTGTTGTTGAAAATAATTTATTGTTGTTATATGATTTTTTCCTACTATAATTTGCAGCAACCAATGCAATTCTACTTGTCCAGTGTCTAAAGAGGTCATTTTTGCATGATTTAGCTTGGTATTTGTCAATATATGCTGCAAATTGTTCATTGTTCCGGGAAGGTACAAAAATTTCCTTGCAACTTCTCTTTTCCTCTCTAGACCTAGATCCAACTAACATGTGATCAAGATAGGGAGCGATAGAATTGACTATTTCTTTCTATTTGATCGCTTGAGGTCACCATGGGTGGACCTCTTCCATCACTAAAACGAGGGAAGATTCTACTAAGGTGACAACGGTAGTTTCTTCCATAATTACACAAGATTTGAGGATCTTATGGAGGTATTTGCACAAGTACAAATCCTATGATTAAAATATCAATTCCTACAGGAGAAAAACTAATTGTTGAATGATGTCCAAAGAAAAAGGAAGAAATAGAGGACATGGCACATGTTCCCTATGCTAGTGTTGTCTGTAGTCTAATGTATGCAATGGTATGCACATGACCAGATATTTCTCATGTAGTGGGAGTATTGAGCAGATACATGTCGACACCTAGAAAAGAGCACTAGACTACTATCAAGAGAGTGTTCAAGTATTTATGTGGAACAAAAGAATATGATATATGCTACCAAGGGAAACCTGAAACTGACAAGGAAGAAAATGTACACATATTTTTCGATGTCGACTAGTCTAGAGATCTAGATTGATGAAGTTCGACTAGTGGATATGTGCTCAATATGTTCGATGGAGCAATAAACTAGATGAGTAAGAAACAAGAATTCGTAGCCTTGTCGACATTAGAATTTGAATACATGACAACCACTCCTGTAAGAAAATAAGTCATATGGATACATCAACTATATTTAGGGATTGGTTTGGAGAAGAAAGATACGAAGATAAATTGTGACAGTCAAAGCAAAATATTCCTAGAAAAGAACCCAACTTACCATTCTAGGACAAAGATCATTGATGTACAATGCCATTTTGTGAGAGATATGGTGGAAGGCAAGGTGTCACTAGAGAAACTAGACACTTCGAAAAACATAATAGACTCTTTGACCAAGTCCATGAGTGTTGTGAATTTCTCTTGGTGTAGAGAGGCAATGGGCATTGTTGCCTTGGGTCTGTGAAAAAAAGTTTAAGTTCTCTTGAATTAGAAAAGAAGACAACAAGTGGGAGAATGCTTGGTTGTTATATTATTTTCAATAATAGAACAATGAATTGACTGGCTAGTTGAGGTGGATCGACTGACGAGTCAAGTCAAGTCGATGGTCAAGTTGAATATCCAAGTGTTCGACTAGGAAAGTTGAAGGTCGAAGTGGTCAACTGGGAAGGTCGAAAGTGAAACCAATAGGAGGTCAAGTGGCAACCAACTGAAGATCGACTGATAACCGAGTGGTAGTCAATTATAATAGGATCCTGAGATTCACGGGATTGCAACCAATCATTTGCGTGGATCTGTAACTATTTTTGGGTGCCATGATTTAGGGTTTTGCATGTTGTAAAGCCTATAAATAAGGTGTGTTGTAGTTTTAATAAGTTGATGTTCATGTTGATGTTGCTAGAAGCGGTTTTTTCATGTAGATGTAAGTCGAATTGGTTGCAGGGTTGTTCTTGTTTAAAGCAAGAGAGTAGTATGATGATTGTGTCTTAGGTGTAGACCAATGTTAGTCATGTAATTCTTTATTCTATGAATGAATATGAAAACGAGAGAACAAGATGCTTAAGGAATGCTGGTTTGTAATGTCCCTTTCCTAATGAGTAATCTAGACGAATTGATGAAGTGGCCTAAGTAATTCTCGTGGGCCATAGTCAGGGAATTAATTATTTTTATTAATGTCACCGGAGAGGGAATTAATTACATATAAGCTGACATTGAGTAAAGTGGGAAAAAATGCGCCTAAGTGACTATTGGGAATATGAAAAGTCACTTAAATTGATTAAAAGGTAAAAAGGTCGCAAAAGAGTCAACTAATAAATAAAAAGGGAAAAAGAGGGCACCCTCTCTCATTCTTTCATGGCATTTTCTAGTTTCTCATTGAGATAACTCATTGTGGCTTTGGAACTGTTGGGACGAAAACCCTAGGAGAAATTTTCAGGGATTGGCTTCGGTGGTGAGACCATCCACCCTAGTTAGTCATTTGCAAAAGAGATCATTCAGATTTATTCCTTGTGCTTCATTGTTAGTTGAGATATCTTTGGTGGCAGTGTTTTCTTTCAGTGTGGCTAAGTTTTTAGAGGTGGAAGCTAAATTGGTTGCAAAAGGGGGTCGACTAGTTGAAAGAAGGTGAATTTTTCCTTAGAGAAAATGTGGGTTCCTTAATATATCCATTTTTTGCGAGTAGAGCATATTTTATGTGTTGGAGGGGTGATTTCTAGTGTGATAACTAAGTTTTCTTTACCTGGGAATCAATATCTCCATGGTGGATCGATTTCCCATTGGTTCTCTAGTTGTTTGAGGCATTGGAAATTATATATATCAGCTGTGGGGAAGTATTTCATGAGTCTGGGAGCATTCCAGTGAAGAAGAACCAAGTTTGTTCCCCCCAAATCGATTTGGACAACAAATATGAGTATTGCAGTGTATCTGAGCTGCATATATTTACTTTTGGGTCGATTCTTCAACTGTTATTTCACTGAGTGAAAGCACAAAGGATCTCTGTATCAACAACAACCACATATCCTTTATATCTGGAATGATTGCTATGTAGAAGGCACATATTTTTTTGAGAATATTCAGTGCTACCATGTGGGCGAGTTAGACATTCCACTACATCTCATCACTCTTGTATTTGCAACAAATTTCCTGTGAGTTATTACCACTGCAATTAATTGTTTATGTTGGAAATAAAAAAATTACAAAATCTCTACTATTTTATATCAGTATATCAATTGTATTCTTCAGTGTTTCCTTTATGCCTATTATTATATGTATCTTTGGAGAAAAGGGATATTTTTGGGCACTTCGAACAAATTATAAAATCTCCCATAACACTCATAAAACTACTACAAGCTACCAACACTATAGATTGAGGGTTTAACAAAAAACTAAAACTACAATGGCTCAAGCATTTGAATGGAGAGTCGATACTCAAACTTACATAGAGAGACAATAGCAAGGGGATAGTATCCAAATATCACATATGAAATTACAATGGTATCATAGCAGTGTATCATCCCAGCCTAAGGGTGTTTTCTATTCACGAGGCGAGGGAACGGTAGGTATATCACCTACAAAAGTAGAAGACAGTGAGGGGAAGAAGACATATTTAATGAAGAAGAAGACATATTTAACGAAGAAGGAGAAATAAGGGAGAACCAACCATAGGAGGAACAAGAAGAAGTCATGGGGGATAATAATGAGTTCAGATCTATACAAATCCTAGAAGTATTAGCAACTGGACAACAACAATTAACACAATTGTTGACATAGTTAATTGCTAGTAATCAGGTGAATCAGAACCATGGGAGTAATACTGGTGTAGGGGGTTCCAATGTGAACAATGGGAACAATGGTGAGGGAAGCCATCTTGAGATTCCTGCACCTATCCACACTAGGATTCATGTTCAAGTGGGTGCTAGGACTAATAACAGGACAATCCACATACCCCTTATGCCTCATTTCTTGGGAAACCAACAAACAAAGAATCAAAAGTAGCAAGTTCCAGGTGAAACTTTTCGATATTATTTGAGAGAGTATCAAACTCTAGGTGATAAGTTTTAGGCATCCATGTCACTACAAGACTTATACGCAATCAAATACATGAAGAAACCAAGGGATCACAACAGGGGGAAACAAAACAAGGATCTAGCATGAAATATGGGAAAGCTATCCATTCCGTCCTTCGATGGGTCTAGTAAGAACACAACTAGAGAATGGATACAAAAGCTAGATACATACTTCCATCTCAATCCTATGACAGATGCTGATGTTAGAATATGATGGATGTGATCGTTTAACCATAGAAAATATCACTATTTTCACCCAACCATAGGCCGAGGCCACCCTCAAGCACCTTAACCTTGACAGAGAATCATTTCGGAAGAAAAACCTAGGCTAGATAGCCAAACAAGATAGTGCACCTCTCTCC
Organism: Picea engelmannii; assembly: GCA_009831015.1. NCBI lineage: Eukaryota > Viridiplantae > Streptophyta > Pinopsida > Pinales > Pinaceae > Picea > Picea engelmannii. The sequence continues at coordinate 99,766 of ML823154.1, forward strand.
AAGGATAACACACCAAACAAGAGTAACAAGAGTTGATCAGAGAGTCCAAACCATAACCAAGAGAGAGTCCAAAACCAAAATCTGCTAGCTACTACAGCTGCAACGACAACTCTCCTCCAAACTTGCGCTCGGACTGGCCAACTACAGTGCGCACAAGTGTTGCTTCTGCAGTTCTGAGAATACTAGCCAGAATGAAGACTGACCTCCTGTATTTGTACTAATTCTGGCAAACTGCCTGGGCTGACTTCTCATTCTGGGTACTAATTGTTTAGTATATAATATTTCCTTTAGCCAACTTCTTCTCTTGGAGGCTAATAACCTAATACAAGTCATTCTCTTGAGCAGACTTGTCTTCTAGGGTTATTAACCAATTAATTAGGGTTTCTTCTTGCTTCTTGGAATATTCTATTCTCGTCAGGTTTACACGTGGAGGCAAATACCTCCCGTAGCTACCATAATATCAACAACTGAAGTGATTAAATTCACTACTGCACCTTGATGGAGAAGCCCACGAGTGGTGGTACCATGGGTTGGTCACTCTGGGACATGCAACTATCACCTCCTATTTAGATTTCACTTAGAAGTTAATGGAGAGGTTTGATAAGAAGGACCCCGAGCTACATTTCAGGGAGTTGGAACAAATCAAGTAGGAGGGAACACCAGATGCCTACATCACAGATTTTCAGAGGTTTGTAGTCATTGTGATAGATATCTCTAAGCCGAGATTGGTGATGTTATTTATTGAGGGTCTATATGAACCACTTCATGGTTGGGTGAAGGATTTCAAACCAAAGACATTACATGATGTTATCGTCACGACACGAGACATGGAGGGTGCAATGCCAAAGACAAAGACCTTTTCCAAACCATTTATTCCATAGAAAGGCAAAGATAAGAAACCTACAATGAAAGAAGGGACATGTAAGGATAGGTTAGATGAGGCGAATCAAAATGAGTTGAGAGAAAATAATATCTGCTTCAGCTACAAAGAACCTTGGGCACCAAGCCACAGGTGCATGGGAAAAGGAAAGGTTCACTAAACATAGGTGCATTTAGATAGTGATGAGGAGGAAGAGGTTGCACTAGAGAAGTGAAATGAGCAGGGGGAATCTACCGAGGATAATCCTTAGGAGGAGGAAAAGGAGGTGGCTATCACCACTTTATAAGGCACTCCTAGATTCCACACCTTCAGAGTCAAAGGTGTACTATGAGGACATAGGATCACAACTTTGATTGATGGTGGAGTGACCTACAATTCATTGATGCATCTTGGTTAGCCAGGAGACATATGGATACTGAGGAATTTGATGGGTTCAATGTAGTAGTGGCCAATGGGTATAATGTGTCATGCATGAAGAAGACTCCCAAGTTGGCCGTGACATTGGGAAACTACACCTTGAACGATGACTTATATGTTATCGATTTGGAAGACTCCAATATAGTTTTGGGATTCCAATGGATTCAAACGTTGGGAGACATCATGCCAAATTATAAAGTGATGACAATGAAATTATTCACACTAGGAGGTAAACAGGTTGTTATGAGAGGCATGTCTAATAATTTTGGTTGTTTCAAATAAAAGGATGGAGGCCATTTTCAAGTGAGGAGATATAACATATGAAACCAAGTGTTTCATCACAAATCAGGTAGATGCATAGGGTCAACAACATCATCATGAATATATTCAGGCCTTGTTGAACAAACATGACAAGTTTTTTGGACAAATACCTCTATGGAGACCACCAGACAGAGTCTTTGAACACACTATATATTTGGAGGAAGGAGCCAAACCGGTCATAACCACCCCTTCAAGCACCCCAAGAATTTCAAAGATGAAATAGAAAAAACCACCAAGGAGTTGCTTGAGATGGGGCATATCAAACCTAGTTCTAGTCCTTTCGCTTCTTCAGTGGTTTTGGTTAAGAAGAAGGATGGAAACATGAGGATGTGTATTGACTACAGTGCCATGAACAAAAATACGATAAAAAATAGGTACCCTATACTAAGGATCGAAGAGCTTTTGGATGATCTGCATGGAGTAATATACTTTTCAAAGATTGATCTTCGATAAGGTTATCATCAAATCAGGGTCAAAGAAGAAGATATTCACAAAACCACTTTTAGGTACCATTATGGGCACTATGAGTTCTTGGTTATGCCAATTGGACTAACCAATGCACCTGCTACATTTTAGTCATGCATGAATCACTTATTCAGAAAGAAGTTGCATAAGATTTTTCTGGTGTTTTTTGATGATATGTTGATATATAGTAAAACATGGGAGGAACACTTTGGAAACTTAGAGGAGATTTTGAGCATCATGGAGGAGCATTCACTATATGCCAAAGAGTCGAAGTGTGAATTTGACATGACATAGGTTCTATACTTGGGACACATGGTCAGTCCATAGGGAGTTCAGGTGCACAAGGAGAAGATACAGGCTATATTGGATTGGCCACCACCCAAAAATATCACACACCTGCGTGGATTCTTTGGGATTTGCAGTAATTACAAATGATTTGTGAAAGGGTTTTCACAGTTGGCTGCACTACTCACATACCTCACAAATAAATGAGCATTCAGATGGAATGAAGAGGCTAATAAGGAATTTTACCGCATGAAGGAAGTGATGAGCAACTGCCCAATTTTATCACTTCCTGACTTCACTCAACCCTCCATGCTTGAGTGTGATGCATCAGGTGAAGGGATAGGAGCAGTTTTTATGCAACAGAAGAATCTGATTAAATACGGGTATGAAGCTCTTGGAGAGGGAGAAAATCTATCCCATCTATGACAAAGAAATGCTCACAATCATGCATGCCTTGGAAAAATTTCGTCAATATTTGGTAGGTGGAAAATTCATGGTTAAAACGAACCACAAAAACTTAGGACACTTCTTGGGGAAAAGGGACTTGAACGAAAGACAACAAAAATGGGTTAGAAAATTATAGGCCTATGATTTTGACATCGAGTATGTCAAAGGGAAGAAAAATGCAGTAGCTGATGCTCTTTCCAGGAGACCATAGATTTGTTCACTTACAAAGATTTCAGTTGATTGGAAATCCCATCTATTGGTGGAATATTCCAAGAACAAATTTGCTTGTGAGGTGATGGATCACAGTACACAAGATGACATGTATAAGGTGGTATATGACATCATCTACTACAAATATCATGTATATATAGTTCCTAGATCCAGAGTCTACACTTAAGGAGAAAATCATGGAGGCTATGCACAATACACCATTGGAAGAACATCCTCTTCAAAACCTATAAGAAAGTCAGAGAGGTTCACTTGGAAGGGCCTCAAAGATGATGTGCTTAAGCACATTGGAGAGTGTGTGGCTTGTCAGCAAAACAAGTCAGATAAGACCCATATTGCAGGATTATTGTAGTTGTTTCCCATTCTGTAGAAAAAATGGGAGAGTATATCCATGGAATTTATCACAGAGTTTTCAGAGGTCCAAGGAAGAGATTGTATCTATGTAGTGGTCGATCAATTTACCAAATTTACACACTTATTTTCCATATCCTAATACTATAAGACAACACAGGTAGCATAGATATTCTTCAGAGAGGTATTAATACTTTATGGGCTGCCAAAATACATTGTCAGTGACAGGGACAACAAGTTCCTCGGTGCTTTTTGGTAGGAGTTGTTCATATTGGCAGGCACATAGTTGACCCCCAACACTAGTTACCACCCTTAGACTAACGACCAAACAGATATTGTGAACATATGGCTTGAGGGATATTTATGTAACTATGTGTCAGGGAAACATAAAGCATGGATGAAGTGGTTGTACTTGGGTGAGCATTGTTACAACACCACTCATCACATGTCCATTGGCATGACACCATTCTGAGCATTGTATGTGTACGATGCTCCTTCCTTTGTTGACTTGGAGTTTGTTGACAACAAGGCTCCCAAATCCAAGGATTGGATCCAACAGAGCCATGACATACTCAGGGCTCTCAAGGACAACCTACATACGACCAAAAATAGACATAATTTATATGCAGACATACACAGGGTTGAGCGAACTTTTGAGGTGGGAGACTTAGTTTTCTTGAGGTTACAACCATAGATACAGTCTTCATTGAATAAGAGTGGAGAAAAAAATCTTTAGCGATGTTTCTATGGGCCTTACAGGGTGGTTTAGAGAGTTGACAAAGTGGTTTATGAAATGTAATTTCTTGAGGGAAGAAAAATCCATAATGTGTTCCACGTCTCATGTCTCAAAAAGGCATTAGGGAAATCGACATAACTACCTCTAGCAGATGAGGAGGGGAAATTAGTATTGGTTCTTGAGGAGGTCTAGGAGGTCCAAGAGAGGAGACTACATAATAGGGTGATTTGGGAATACCTCATCAGATCCCGGGACATACCAGCAAAGGATGCCACATGGGAGAGTGATCAGATCTTTCAACATCCAAACCTGCAGTTTCTTGAGGACTAACAATCTCGGGAAGGGAGGACTATAATTCCCCTTTCCTAATGAGTCATCTAGATGAATTGACGAAGTGGCCTAATTAATTCCCATGGGCCATAGTCAGGGAATTAAAAGGGAGTTAATTATTTTTATTAATGTCACAGGCAAGAATTAATTAAATATAAGGTGACATTGAGTAAAGTGGGAAAAAGGCACCTAAGTGAGTATTGAGAATACAAAAAGTCACTTAAATTGATTAAAAAGTAAAAAAGTCGCAAAAGAGTCAACTAATGAATAAAAAGGGAAAAAGAGGGTGCCCTCTTTCATTCTTGCATTGACATTTTCTAATTTATCATTGAAAAAGATCATTGTGGCTTTGGAACTCTTGGGATGGAAACCCTAGGATAATTTTTCAGAGATTGGCTTCGGTGGTGAGAACATCCACTCTAGTTAGTCATTTGCAGAAGATATCATTCAAATTTCTTCCTTGTGCTTCATTGTTAGTTGAGATATCTTTGGTGGAAGTGTATTTTTTCAGTGTGGCTAAGTTTTTAGAGGTGGCGGCTAAGTTGGTTGCAAAAGGGGGTCAACTAGTTGAAATAGGTCGAGTTTTTCCTTAGAGAAAATGTGGGTTCCTTAATATACCCATTTTATGTGAGTTTGGCATATTCTATGTGTTGGAGGGATGATTTCTAGTGTGAGAACTGATTTTTATTTACCTGAGCAACAATATCTCCATGGTGGCTCGATTTCCCATTGGTTCTCTGGTTGTTTGAGGCATTGAAAATTATATATATCAACTGTGGGGAAGTCTTTCATGAGTCTGGGTACATTCTAGTGAAGAAGAACCAAGTTTGTTCCCCCCCCCAATCGAGTTGGAAAATAGATTTGAGTATTCCATCATATATGAGTTGCATATATTTACTCATGGGTCGATTCTTCAACTGTTGTATGGATGAGTGAAAGCGCATAGGATCTATGTATCAACAACGACCACATCTCCTTTATATCTGGAATGATTTCTATGTAGAAAGCACAAATTTTTTTGAGAATATTCAGTGCTGCCTAGTGGGCAAGTACTACAACTCATCACTCTTGTATTTGCAAATTTTTTTCTGTGAGTTATTACAACTACAATTAATTGTTTATTTTGGAAATAAAAAAATAACAAAGTCTCTGCTATTTTATATCAATATATCAATTGTATTTTTCAGTGTTTCCTTTATGCTTGCTATTATATGTTTCTCTGGATAAAAGGGATATTTATAGGTACTTTGAACAATGTATAAAACGTCCCATAACACTCATAAAACTACTACAAGTTACCAACACTATAGATTGAGGGTTTGACAACAAACTAAAACTACTACAAGCTACCAACACTATAGATGGAGGGATTGACAACAAAATAAAACTACACTGGCCCAAGCATTTGAATGGAGAGTCGATACTCAAACTTACATATAGAGACAACAACAACGGGATAATGTCCAAATAACACGTAAGACATTACATGGTTTTCTTGGTTAAGGGTTTCCAAGGTAAAATCTTTGTGTAGTGTGTGTATTTATCATTTATTTTCTTCTTATATATGTCTTCTCTTCTTGGTTGGTTTAGTGTGAGAATAATTTTTCTCTATAAAATGTCCCATGACTCATGAGAGATAAAACTTATTGGCATATATTTGACATATTTTCTCTTGGGATGCCTAATGTTTTGGGTTGAAGTGATATGATATATTTTTCCTTGTTTTTTGTTGCAAATTTAATATTTTGGAATAGCCATAAAGCTAAAGTTCATAGAGACTAAATTTGGGAAACCTCCTTATGAGGTAAAATTTTTAAATTTGCAATAAAGGTTGTAGAACAAAAATTTCTACATTGTATTAGAGCCATCTTTTTGAATTTTCTCTTTTGGTGAAGAGTGAGTTGGTATTCAATTGTATTGTACTTGGGAGTGATGCTTAACCTTGTTGGGGTTGTTGGGTGTGAAACCTTAGTTCACTTGCGAGAAGCAATTGAACCCTTGAAGGGTTGTTCTACTCATTTGTTATTGATTTTTTCCTTAAGGCATGTTTTAGATTTGCACGTTGATGACTCTCGATATTATAGAATGTAACAAGTTATATGGTGCTTCTAATTTCATGCCTTGGACTCTCACATTGCAAATGGTTATGGAGGAAGCTAAAATTTGGGAGCATGTTGAGAAAGTAATAGTTACCCCTACCGATTAGATGAAGTTAGTGACCCATAACAAGAAGGATACCAAGGAAAAGTGAATAATTCTTGATTCAATGAAGAATCGCTTTATCCCTCACATTGTAGAGAATAAGA